>APFE030188055.1:0-136997 GCA_000404065.3 Pinus taeda | reverse complement strand
CTAGTACAGTTTCTACTACATTTATGGAAACAATTCAAAAGCTACATGGAAACCCAAAGATTATTGTAAGTGACAGAGATCCCATTTTAACTAGAAATTTTTGGACATAATTATTTTGTTGTCTTGGTACTCAGTTAGCTCATAGTTCATCTTATCATCCTCAATCTGATGGGCAAACTGAGATAGTAAATAAATGTTTGGAAGGATATCTTCGTTGCTTTGTATCTGATAAATAGACACAATGGGTCAAATGGTTGCCTTTGATTGAATGGTGGTATAACACTTCCTTCCATACAGCAACAAAAATGACCCCATTTATGGCACTTTATTGGTATCAACCACCATCCATCACATCATATTTAAGAGAAAATTCTAAGGTTCAAGTAGTGGAACATCACATCGAACATCAACAACAAGTCCTCCAACTCTTAAAGGATAACCTCGTGTTGTCACAAAATAGAATGAAACAACAAGGAGATCAACATCGCAGTGAAAGAAGTTTTGATGTAGGTGATTGGGTATTCCTACGGCGACAACCATATAAGCAAATGTCCCTCAAGCAAGCTAAGAAGGATAATAAATTATCACCAAAGTATTATGGTCCGTACAAGGTGTTGCAAAAGATTGGTACTATGGCATACAAATTGGAGCTTCCTGCAGCTTCTCGATTGCACCCAGTTTTCATGTTTCATGTTTAAAGAAGGTTATAGGCAACAAGCTCCCAGTTCAAACAATATTGCCAAAACTTGACGAGGAAGGAAAAATTATTGAACCGGAGCGTCACATAAACAAAGATTCTAGACAACTACGAAATCGATCAATTTCGGATAGTATCTTACAAGTGGGAAGAACTTATCTGTAGAAGATTCCACATGGGAGGATGAGAATTTTATACAGAAGTATCCAGAACTACTCAAGTGTTGAGGACAACACTTTTTTTGAAGGAGAGGGGCATGTTGGGTCCCTATAATACTAGTGATTACCCATTACTATGGTAGTTGTACCCCTTATTAATATTGTTGTGCCCCTATTGCCCCCATATTGTTATTACTGTGCCCCATAGAATCCCTCTATTGTTATTTTTGTGGCTTATATTATTATTATTAGGTCGGTTGGGTTATATTGTGACTCCTTAGACTCTTATATATAGAAAGGAGGTTTTGTCATTTGTATCATCCAAGAATTTTTCATTTATGTAATTTAAAGGAGGTTGCCCCCTCGAAGAGGCTGAACTCTAAGGCGTTGATCTATCTTTTCTATCTTTTCTTGAGTTGGTTTCATAACAATAATCAACGTTGGAGGATAAGAATCCACATGAGATATGGACTAGTAAGAAACCCTCTCTTTCACATCTAAGGGTATTTGGTTGTGATGCAATATTTGCATGCTCCAAAGGAGAAAAGAATCAAGTTGGAGAGTACATCTAAAAGATGCATCTTTATTGGGTATAAGGATGGTTTAAAAGGTTATAATCTTTGGAATCCATAAACAAGAAAGGTTGTGTACAAACAAGATGTGGTGTTTACAGAGGTTAAATATGTTATTAAACATGGATTCCTACAAAAGGAACCTAAGAATATAGAGTTTGAATTGAAGGAGGAAGAATCCAACTTTAAAATAGAACAAGAATCAAAAGAGGAAGAGACGCACACCCCTATTTTGAGAAGATTAGTTCGAGAGAGAAGGCATCTAGAGAGTTATAGTCCATCTTCTTTCTGTTCAAATTTTTCTTTATATATTATTGATGATGATCCTAGAACTGTCAGGGAAGAAGTGGATCCAAAAGATGGAAAACTCTAGAAGGAGGCCATGGTTGATGCAATGGCATATTTGGACAAAAATAAGGCTTGGGATATGGTGGATTTTACATCTCAAAGGTAGCACATTAGCAGAAAATGGGTGTTTAAGAAGAATATGAATGAAGAAGGAGAGGTGGAGAAATACAAATCTCAGTTGGTAGCCAAAGGTTATTCCCAAGTATCAGGAAATGATTTTGGTGATATTTTTCTCGTGATGTCAAGTTAGATTCTATAAGATTACTTTTATCTGTTGCTGCTGATTTTTATTTTGAGGTAGAACAAATGGATGTGAAGACATCATTTATCCATGGGGACGTGGAAGAAGAGATCTACATGAAGCAACCTGAAGGTTTTGAAGTGAAGGGTAAGAAAGAATGGGCATGTAGGTTAAAAATTTCTTTGTATAGGTTAAAGTAGTCACCAAGGATGTGGTATCAAAAATTTGATACATATATATGAGGACTTGGTTTCACAAGGAGCAAAGCAGATCACTCTGTGTATTTTAAATTAATTGGTGGTCATGTTATTTATTTGGTCTTGTATGTGAATGATATGTTGCGCATTGGAAATGACAAAGAATTTATCTAGGATTTGAAGACCCAATTGTCCTCTAAATTTTACATGAAGGATATTGGTGTTGCAAACTATACTTTGGCATGGAAATTAAACAAGATCGGGAAAAGAGGAAGCTCTAATTAAACTAGAGGAAGTATGTTGAGACAATATTGCAAAGGCTTAATATGCAAGATAGAAAAATGGTGAAAGTTCTAATTCCTATAGGTGTAAAGTTATCTTTTGAAGAATGTCCCAAGGCATCGGAAGAAGAAGAGGACATGTCATGTGTTCCATATGCTAGTGCAATTGGTAGCCTGATGTATTAAATATTCTATACCAGACCAAACATTGCACATGTAGTGGGAGTATTGAATAGGTTTATGTCAAAAGCAATGAAGGAGAATTGGACAATAGTGAAGTGGGTTTTTAGTTATTTGTGTGGCACTAGTGATTATGGTTTGTTCTACTAAGGAAGACTGCGATTGGATATAGTTTTGGATATACATGACTTTGTTGATGTAGACTAGGTTGGAGATTTTAATAAGAGGAAATCTACAAGGGAGCATGTGTTTTAACATATTTGGAGGAGTAGTCAGTTGGATGAGAAAGAGACAATATGTATTGGCACCTTTAACTACATAGGTTGAATACATGGCATCCACTCATGCAATCAAGGAAGCAGTTTGGTTTCATAGGTTGTGCTAAAGTATGGGGTTGGTACGGTGAGCTATAACGCTATATTGTAACAACCAAAGTGAAATTTTCTTGGCAAAGAACCCTGCTTGTCATTCAAAGAAAACGAACATTAATGTTCAGTATCATTTTGTGAGGGATATGGTTGAATATAAAAAGTTGTCGTTGGTAAAGGTGGACACTTTGAAGAATGTTACAAATGCATTGGCAAAGCTTGTGAGAATTGAGAAGTTTTCTTGGTGTAGAGAAATAATGAGCATTGTAGCCCTAAACCAATGACTAAGCTTTCTTGTGACCCCTATTGTAGAAAGAAAATAACAAGTGGGGGAATGTTGGGTGTGTGTTATATTCTTTCCACACGTCATGGATGGGGGGTAGACCCAAGGATGGTGGGCGGACCTACCCATAGTTTTCAAGCATGGTTTTTGGGCATGATGGTTTTTCCCATGGAATTTGTAGATCTAATCAAGGGAACTATATGATAAATCTAGTATTCGTGGTTTTCGGATCCAAGGGAAAATATTTGTGTATATTCCTTCTTATGTTCTCACCATTGTATATTTTTTTGTTTTAAGCATTTGTCTACTGGTAATTTTTGTATATGGTTAAAACCTACATCCTTTATGAATATAGGTCTTTGTTGCTAACATTTCTTAAGATTGGGCTCTTTTGCACCTCTATGGACAATCTTGTAGCACTTGAGAGTGATCTTTTAGCACGTAGTTTGAATCTTGTAGAAAACTGCCTCAATCTTGTAACAATTGTCTCCTGGTCATGTAGCTTTCTGTGCAATGGAGGATATTGTAGAAGAATAATTTTTTGACAGTGTTGTGTCCAAGTTGAGGAAATAAAAATTACAACATGCAACCATACCATATTTAATCCACCACGCTCACCCAATCCAAATGTTTTTCTTACTGGAATTTAAACTGTAAATTTGCAGAGTTATTTTCTTGATGAATAAGGTGTTTTTGCAATACTTATTCCAAATTTTGAGGAGGAGGAATTTTTATTTACATTTCCTCTGAATATTCCCTTTCATATCAAGGATCTCATGGCTATTCTAGGTGAAATTGGCCTTCCTGTAGCACTTTGTCTACTTCCTGTAGCAACCTGTAGGATCTTGTATCAGCATGTGTGTATCTTGTAGCAACACCTATAGGATCCTGTAGCATCTAGTTTGCATGCCAAGAGGTGGTGGGTCCACCATTTTATATTTATTTTATTATTATTATTTTCTTCTTTTTTTCTCATTTTTTTAGTTACATGGAGAATAAAAGCAGAGTTCTTTCAGTTAATTGAGCTAGTCCCCACCTACCTCTTCACACTCTTTGTCCTCTATCTATTTGTTTCACTTTTTTCGTGTTCCTCTCCCACATGTGTGGGTGTCTCAATGGAAAAGCAAAGTTAACTGCTAGATAAAGTTGAGGTCGCTCTACCACTAACTTTGGCTATAAAAAAACATTTTCCTTCATACACTCGCAACATTTTTCAAGCTAAATAAGTTTAGAGTATTTCATAACTAAGCATTACCCTAGGTGTGCCTTTGCAACTAATGTTGGAGCTACTGATGTGACTATTGGATCTGTTGATGTGACCATTGGAACTCTAATATTATTGTTGGAACTTTGATATATTGTTGGAACTCTTCCCGATGTTATTGTTGGAACTTGGATGTAATGGCTCGAATGTTGATGTGACTATTTGTTTATGGGAAAACTAGTGTCTTTTCGATCAACTAGCCCTGTAGGTTTGGTAGCTACCCTAGAAACAACAGTTTAAAGCAATTCAATGATTTATTCTATGCACAATAGATAAGAGAAAGATGGAGGGGCCAACTTGGAACTTCTGTTTAATCCCTTGCTTGATATCTCCCCCCCTTGACAAAGCTTGTAGCTCCTCCCCATACTTAACCACTTGGAGAGAACCTGTAGAAACATAGTAACAAAGAACAGTCAAATCATCTTGATCTATTATAACATAAACACTACAGAATCAGATATATAATGAACATACAACAACATTCACAAATGATAGCATTCACAATTTCACAGTCATGTGGAAGAAAACTTGAAGAACTTTATTAAATATAAGGGAGAATTACAACCCAGTTGTTTGATCCAGCATCATCCTCCTAGCATCAATCCCTCTTCACCTCATGAAATAGCAAGATCACACCAACAATACAATGCTCTTTCCTCAAATACAAACTATCAACACTTCCTTGAAATTCATAATATTCCAGCCCCCATATCTCTTAGATGAGGGATCCATTTATAGATGTGTGCAAGGGTGTGAGTCATATCTGGGGTTTTGATTAGTGTTATTCCACTTGTTACAATTGGTTCCACTTGGAGATTTCTTGGATCTCTTACTCATCCTTGGGTGAATTCAAAGAGGCAAGTGTCATAGGAGAAGTTTCTAAAAGATTCCATGAGAAACCACCTAGCAAACGTCTCAAACATTTGTCCATCCTCGCTCATCACACCCTATAGAAGGCCCAAACAGTATGCATCACACCTAGCCAGTGTAATACTCAGTATGCATCACACTTTGCCATTGGAGTAGTCAGTATGGTTCAGTTTAGGCCATTTCTGGATGTTTTCTTAGGTGGACCTTTTGGGGAATGATGTGATCAGATGACCATGTTCTTTTAGGGTATAAAACAACTCTTTTAGGGGTTGAAGAGCCATAGTTTATTGGCATATAGGTTTGGGGTTGAAGTGCCCAAATATGTCTATAACAGTTGCCCCCTAAAGCATGAAGTCGTGAATCTTGACGTTGGGTGAAATGCTTTATCATGAGGATACGAGGTTTCAAACTGGAAGATGACTTGCATAAGTTACAATACAATACATCATCATAATATAATTTTCATGATCTGGCTGAGGCGGGCATTCCCATGCTCAACTTTATAAATTCATTTCATGTACATAGATTAGATGGTCATTTGCAGATGCAAACTAGTGATTCTTCAGATGTAGAGTCATCATCCTTAGTTCAGATGACCATCTGTGCAATGCCTTTGTACATTTGATTTTTTTATATCCTTGAATATATCACAGCCCGGATGGATGAAACTAGATCCGGGGTCTTCAAACTCATTCAATCTTCGCCCGATGTCAAGTCAATCCATGTGAAGAGATGTTCTAAAGTTGAACATGGAAAGACATCGTCTGATTACTAGCCAATAATGTGAGTTGTTAACAAGCGTGAGAGGAATCACTGATAATGATGATGACCCTCAAGGTACTATAGTACAATTCACGTGGTGTGAATATATGATCCAATGTCGGACACCATGCAAAATCGTTCGGTCGAAGGCCATTGATGTCAACTTGTCACCGGAAGTGAGAAACTTGCCATTGAGGCATGCAAGCTCCAAAGCACTGAAAGGGGTGTTTCTAAGTCAAATTCTTGGATAATGAGTTGATGTTAACAAGAAGTGACTCATCATAGGAGGGCCTTGATGTATCCCACTTCTACTACACAAAACGAAGCAAATGATTTATGCAGGTGAAAATGATCTGACGACACAAGGTTTAGGAATGGTGGTCATGAAAAAATGAAGGTTGGAGGTATTATAATGGATGAGGCGTTAACTAGATTGTGGTTTCTCAACTGAATGACTTATCTTGAACATGTCGGCGACACTGAGATGGATTGGTAGTGTTAACCCCAAAATATGGATGGTGTGGAAGACCAATGGTGAGATGACCAGTGAATGGAATAACCCAACTCAGTTGGTTATTACAACTCAGTTGTCTAATCTAGCATCATCCTCCCAGCATCAATCCCTCTTCACCTCATGAAATAACAAGATATCACCAACAATACAATATTCTTTCCTCAAATACAAACTATCAACACTTCCTTGCAATTCACAATATTCCAGCCCCCGGATCTCTTAGATGAGGGATCCATTATGTGTGCAAGGGTGTGAGTCATCTCTAGGGTTTTGATTAGTGTCATTCCACTTGTTACAATTGGTTGCACTTGGAGATTTCTTGGATCTCTTACTCATCCCTAGGCGAATTCAGAGAGGCAAGTGTCATAGGAGAAGTTTCTAGAAGATTCCTGTGAGCAACCACCTAGCAAACTGTCTCAAACATTTGTCCATCCTCTCCTATCACACCCTATAGAAGGCCTAAACAGTATGCATCGCACCTAGCTAGTGTAATACTCAGTATGCATCGCACCTTGCCAGTGAAGCAGTCAACATGGTTTAGTTTAGGCCATTTCTGGATGTTTTCTCAGGTGGAACTTTTGGGGAATGATGTGATCAGATGACCATGTTCTTTTAGGGTATAAAACAACTCTTTTAGGGGTTGAAGAGCCTTAGTTTATCAAAATATAGGTTTGGGGTTGAAGTGCCCAAATATGTCTATAAAACTATTGTAATTCCCTTTGAGGTGTGATTTATAAACTTCAGTAATCATTTCATTGGCTTTGAATTTTTTTAATTGCTAATGGAAATTCCCCTGGTTCAGGTCGTCAAAGTACTATTGTTGTAGCTGACCTAATGTAGTTGATTCATCATGATGAATGATCCTATAACAACCTACATGAAACTCTGTAGCAACATAAACCTACTTTCTTAGCCTCTTAAAGTGTTGTGGTCTTCAAAATTCTCGAAATAGTGCTACAAATTCAATCTTATAGGGTTTGCGCAGCTTGCTACAAGACTATGTGTCTTCCTGTAGTAGCCACATAGGCCCCTCAAGTTCATAATTTTCTCTCAATGTGGCTTTCAAAAACTTTGATAATTCATGGGAAAATGTTTGGTGGCAGTTGGAGAGCCTTTTAGTGATGGTAATGGGTAAAAATAGAGGTGGAGGGTCATATTTTATGGATGTTTAGTGGTACAATGGAGAAAAATGAAGGTTGATGGAGTGGATGGATACCAAGCACTTCTATAGACTCCTTATCTTTCCCCCATATGAAAAAAAATCAATTTTTCCTCCCTTTCCCATGCTCGACAGCTTCATGTAGCACTCTATGCCAATCATGTAGTATTCTATGTCAATCATATAGAATATATTGTTTAGCCAATATCTCTCAAATAATAGATTGGATTCACCTAAAAACATTTAAGCATGTTTCCATCATCCTTATGCATCTCCCCATAAAAAAATCTTGGCCAATGGATGTATGAATATCAAGAAAAATAAAAAATTGTTGCAGGTGATGGTGGTCAATTTCTTGAAAAGTATCCTTATGTATCTCCCCATAAAACAACTTAGTCAGAAGATGCATGGTTTTTAAGATATGGTCAAAAAAAATTATTCCCTGTGTATTTTGGTAATCCTATAGCAACTTTCCTATAATAATTCAAGGCAACGGGGAAAATGAACAGGAAATTATTAGGAATGATGAGAAATGGCATGGGGATACATTTTGAGAGTGAAAATAGATGTATGGAATTTGTCTTAGCCATGTTGGATCATCTTGGTACAAAAGGTGGAAACTCAATGTTGACTACCCTTGACTAGATGTTTGCTTTTGTAATCAACTTCTTGTTTCTTTTGCAAGTTGGAAAGACCTTGCATATATTAGAGAGAGATACCTGGAGAAAATAATATGTTTTCAATTTTCATTTTTCTTTTTTTCATTTTTCATTTTTTTCTCTTTTTTTTCATTATTTTTTTCTCTTTTCTAGGCCTATTGGCTGCCTCAATGAGATTTTCAACCAGCAGGTTTGCCTAGGCTCAGAGGAGGTTTTCATCTAGGATATTATTTCCTTTTTTTATTTTATTTTTCCTAACTCACTAGTTGTTGCATAGAGGTTTTCAACTAGCGAACCAATCTTAGGTGCTTCAAATGATGTTTTCATCTAAGAGTTTATTTTATTTTTCCTTGTTTTTGTTTATTTTTCTTTATCTTATCCTAGTTTTCTTGAAGAAGAAAATGTCTTTCAAGCATAGGAATAATTCCAATGGATCCATGTACGTACCTAGATGACAAATGAACTCATATGCCAGTTTGAAATATATGCTTTGATATCTACCATAATAGGAGAGATCAATTTCTTTGATTGAGACAATATCAAGCACCATTGAAGAAGAGAGTGATGCTCAATCTTGTTGATTTTCTGGAACCAAATCTCAATATAGTTTTGATTCCCTTGCTCATCTAGATCTCTATTCATGTATCCTTTTTCCGTTCCATTCAAATATTCTACTATTTGTTGGTTATTCGTACGAAGGCATAGCATAAATTCCTCAATCTCAAGTTCTAATGGTTGCTCTTCATAAATGGTAGTTCATGACTCTTTATTCTCCTCTGAATATTCTTCTTCTTGATGTTGTTATTTAATGATAGCAAAGGAATATTCTTTTTGAAATACTCTTCTTGATCTAAGATGAATATCTTTTATCTCAAGAGGATATTTTGAAATATTTTTCATCTTAACATTATAAAGGGGCTAAGGCATTTTATTGATGGGGTTGCGAAGCGATTGTGTAGATATTTAAGAGGGAGTGAGTCATTGAGATGGCTTTGGAGGAGGTGGATGGTATGTTTGTTAACGCTGGAGTGGAGGATATTGAGGATGTTGACAAAAATATGGATCACCCCATTAAGGAGGTTGGTGTTGATATGTATGAAAAGGAGGAATGACATATTAGTGAGGATAAGACCATGAATATGGATTGTTGAGAAGTGTAGCAAGAAGGTGTCAATTTGACTCTGCCTTGTTCAAATTGAGAAAAATTGAATTTACACATCAACAGACAACTTGGAGGTAGTTAATTGTGGTGACATGTCTCTTGTCACTCAATTAGCTCAATAAATTTGAGTTAGAGGGATTGGATTTCAATTACGCATGTGTGATTGCTAAACTTTAGTAATCCAGTGTAGTTATTTCCAATTGTATTCAGTTAAACTAGTCCCAACTATTGATAAAACTAGTTGGAGGTCAATTGTATAGTGATACAATATCCTAACTCAGTGATCATCCACGTAACTAATCAATTAACCAAAAATAGCTAGTGCATGCAGAGAATTAGGGTTCCCCATCTATGGTGGGTATTCCAAACAATGTAACATCAATTGTATACTAGTCGTAGTGTACAAGTGTTGCATGCAGTCATAAATCCAACCTTGGTAATTGCGCAATAAATTGAAGTAAAATTCCTAAAAATAGGGGCCTAATTCCTCAAGATTTGTGCAAGGAAATAGGGGCTTAATCAAAGGCATAAATTGACTATGTCTAGGTCAGAGCTTCTCTTTGAGCATAAAGAAAGGTTATTCACTTGCAGGTTGAGCTCAGAGACAGAAAGAAATTGTAATACATTCTTTATTCATTTGATTAATGTAATCAGGCTTAAGGGTTATTTGCCAATTGGTTTCCCCTAGATAAATATATGTGCTCGAGTATGTGATTGATGCAAGTTTGTGAATCTTATTCTAAATTGTGATTTACTTTCCGTAGAGTAGTGGAGTAGAATTGTGTCCCTTGATTTAGATTAAATTTCTTGAGAAGATGAAATTCCATCACCATATTTATACATGGTATCAAAGAAGGATTCACATTAGAAAAATAATTTCAAATTTTTTCCTCGGGATGTTTGAATTTGTAGCTTCAGTGTAGCAGGATTTCTTCAGGATTGGGAAAAAGACCTTCAGTGAACTGAGATTGGAGTATGCATTGGAAGGAAACTCAAATATAATTATATGGAAGGATTGCATGGAGGAAATGCTTGATGAAAATGGATTGTTGGATTATGTCAATGCATACATTCCAAAATGAGGATCAGTTGATGCCCAAAACCTAGCCCAATGAAAAAAAGATGTAGCCAATGTGAGGAGAATAATATTAAAGGGATTATGAGACCACATTGTCTCAAATATCCATGGGAAATAAACTCATTTCACATTGTGGAAGGAACTAATAGGGCTATTCGAGAGTAAAAATGACCATAGAAAATTGGCCCTAAAAAAAAAAACTTCGAAATATTAAGTTGTAAAAGAATGATACTATTCCGCAGTATCTCACCATATTTACACAAGTTTAGGATGAGCTTGGAGGGGTTGGTGTGAAGGATGTATAAGATGACCTAATGAGCCTAGTTCCTCTAGGCCTTCCAAAAAGTTGGTATAGCTACTAGACTTGGTGAACAGGAGGGAGAAATTCCCGAATTGGGAACACTTATGATCTGGTTCGGTATAAAAAGAAATCGGGTGGAATACCAAAGATTGAACTTCATCCAAGGGAGAGGATGGAGAAAAATTTGCATTGGTTGGAATGAGTAAGAAGTGAAAAGGGAAGAAATCTTAAACCAAACCAAAATCCAACTAAAGGGGCAAGAAGAAAGACTTGTCCAAAATAAAATGCTTCAATTACCATGAATTTAGAAACTATTCCATAAAGTGGCCACACAAAACATATAACAAGAACTCAGGAGGAGCAACATGTGAAGCATTGGCTTCAAAATTCATGCTAGACTTCACCCTGATCACATGCATGGACAACACTATGATGGGGAGTGTGTGGTACTTGGAATCAGGTGCCTCTTTCCTCATTACAAGGTGTATAGACCTTTTCAGTGACCTGGAGGAGTAATATCTCTAGATGCATATTGAGCTTTCTGATGACAGAAGGTATAGTGCTACCAAGATTGGTACATTAACATTTAATAGGGAGTTAGGATCCCCTCTTCACCTCAAAGATGCCATGTTTGTTCTAAGCCTAAAGAAGAACCTCATCATTGTATCAGTTTTGGAAGACTATGGCTATGATGTAATATTCACTAGAGGTAAAGCCTTTGCGAGGCACATAAATATCAGACAAGTGAAACGGATCGTGGGTTGTGTGAAGAGCCTGTACAAGTTGGATGTGGAATATTGCACTGCATTAAGCAATAATGAAGAGAAAGTGCAGGGTCATGATGTCAGTGAACTATGGCATACGATATTGGGCCATTTGCATCATGGCACCTTGAAAAATATGCGACAAATAACCACTGGCCTCCTGAAAGGAGAACTTGAGTAGCAGGATGTCTGTGAGGGCTGTACCTTGAGGATGTATGTGAAATCCACATTACATGATCGAGACAACAAAGAACATGTAGTCTTCGAGAGATTCCACTCTAATGTTTTTGGACCCTTCTCGAAAACCTCCATTGCTAGACATAAATGCTTTGTTATTTTCATTGATGATTTCTCAAGGAAGTGTTGGATATTATTCACGTGAAAGAAGGATGAGACATTCTCAAATTTTGTAGAATTCAAGGCACTAGTTGAGAAAGAAATCACCAAGAAAGTGAAGGCTCTCAGGAGTGACAATGGAGGTGAGTATGTTTTGAATCACTTCAAGGATTTCTATATGAAATAAGGCATTCAAAGAGAGATAACAATACCCACAACTCGCAGTAGAATGGGGTAGCTGAGATGAAGAACTAGAGCATTATGGGAGTTATGAGAGTTATGCTACATGCCCAAGGATTATCACTAAATTTGTGGGCAGAGGCATGTAACACGGTCATCTACATGCATAACTGAAGTCCTCATCAAATTCCTATTATGATTATACTGGAGGAGGATTTCTCGGGAATAAAACTAGATGTGTCTCAATTTATAATTTTTGGAGCCTCTTTTTACTACCATGTCTCCAAATATTCGAGGAATAAACTTGAGCCAGTAGAAAAGTTGGGAGTTTTTGTGGGTTACATAAAATTTCCACACAATTACCAAGTGTACTTACCTTCTCTCATAATGATATTTGTGTGAAGGGATATAAATTTTGATGAGGAGAAAGAAATGAGATTCTCTCTTGATAGGGAGCTTCAAATCCAACTAGAAGAGGACATTTTATCTCCAAAGGAGGAGCCTCAGGAATTTGTGGAGCAACCACAAATGGAGGAGCATAGAGGAGGAAAAGTGGAGACATCCACTCAAGTAGAACCATCCAAAGAAGGTAGAAAAATAACCAGGGAAGTTGATAGATTGGTGCAGGATGCAAGGGAGAATGTGGGAGCTCCAAATTTTCACAGGCACAAGAGGTCACCTGAGAGGCACACTGACTACAAGGCTCTAACGATTGAGCTTGTAGAGACTGAGCCGTCCTATTTTGAGGAAGCAATTGAGAAACCAATTTGGGTTGATGCAATGGTGGAATAATATGAATCCAACATGAAGAACAATATTTGGGAAATGGTACCCAGACCGATAGATAAATTAGTTATGGGTTTGAGATGGATCTTCAAAGTTAAGCATGCATCATATGAAAGCATAGAGAAGTATGCTGCTAGATTTGTGGCCAAAGAATTATCTCAAGTTGAGGGAATTGACTATGAGGAAACCTTTTCTCCTATAGCAAGGTATTCATCCATTAGATCAATTCTTTCCCTGGCTTCGTAGATGGGGTGGAATATCCACCAGATGGATGTAAAATAAAAATATCTAAATGGTGTTATTGAGGAAGAAATGTACATCAAGAAACCAAAATGTTTTGAGACATTTGATTGGGAGTCTCATGTTTGCAAACTCAGGAAATCATTATATAGTCTCAATCAAGCACCCCAAGCTTGGTACACTCGGATCAACAATTATCTCATTGGATTGGGCTTCACCAAAAATGAAGTGAATTCAAACCTCTATCATATTTTGGAAAAAAGGTAAATTGCTTATCATTGTTTTATATGTTGATGGTTTCATATTGACAGGTGATAAGCAGCTGATCAACTCTTGTAAGGAAGACCTTGAAGGGAATTTGAGATGAAGGAATGGGTCTCATTCACTACATCCTTGGGTTGGAAGTATGGCAGGGTGATGGGGAATTGTTTGTGTCCCAACGAAATTATGCCACTAAGATACTACGTATATTTCGCATGTAAATTTTTAAGCTTGTCGAGACACCTCAAGCGACAAACTAGAGGAAGGAGAATGCAACTTTAGGTGAAGAAGTTGATGCTACCATTTATTAGCAGTTATAGGGTTCATTGATGTATCTTGTGAACACATGGCTAGATATTTGTTATGTTGTCAACCAAATGAGCCAAGCTATGGTTAGGTCGACCAAATTGTATTGGAAGGCCTCTAAGCACATTTTACGCTACCTTAGAGGCACTAGCCAATATGAATTATGGTACAAACAGTGAAATGGAGTGATGGTGTGTGGATTCATAGATGCAGTTTGGGAAAACAATCCATCTGACCGAAAGGGTACCTAAGGTGGAATTTTCAGTGTTGGTTTTGCAACTGTTTCTTGGTATGACACGAAGCAGAGGTATGTGGTGCTCAACTTGACATATACTGAATACATGGTTGCAAGTCAAGTAGCATGTGAGGTGATCTGCATGAGAAAGATACTCGTGGGACTATTTCGTCAGGATATGGATCTAATTGTGATCTATTGTGATAATCATAGTGTAGAAATTCCCACTATAGATTACCTGATAATGCAATATACTAAAGCAAAATACTTGATCTACTTCTACAAACAATTATGCGAAAGCTTAATCGAATATGAGCAAGATCAATAAGAACACATATAATAGATGAAGAGAAAGCAATCACATGAACACATAAAATATTCTTGGGGAAAGCCTCAGCCTAAAACCCCAACCTCTGTAATATCATACAAGTGGAAATATGTTCAGATTACATAAAGAATTAGCTTCACAAGCTATCCTGCTCTCTTTTCAATAGAACAATATAACTCACATACTGAATAGACATTGTATATGTCCTCCTCAAGCCCTCCAAGCCTCCTATTTCCTTGTGCAGTTTTTCTTAGGGTCCAGTGATGCCACATGTGTGAATTGGCCTCATCACACTCACTAAACAAGAAGAAGTAATTGCGCAATCCTCAAGGAAATAATTCCTTCTACATGTAAGGAATATTCACCAAGGAATATTCTAGCAACTGATAGTACACTATCCCACCATCTGATCTCAACTGGGTCTCTGACTGAACTGACACGCATGAGTTATTTATGAGAGAATATTTAGTTATATGAAGTGCAGCAGTTTCATGCAAGCATCCATTAACTAACTGAACTCACAATTAATTCAACAAACTGTTTGAATTAATCTAACTAGACTTGACTCAATTAACTGAGCCAACTAATTACAACTCATCCTTATCTCTTTAATTGATGGATAAATTCCTTAATCAGTGGAGAAACTATTGCATGTGTTCACATAGACTTCATGTTTGATTTTCTACAACTAATTAACTCATGGTGAATTAATTGATTATTTTTCAAACAACGAGTAAGATCAAATTCGAACTTTTACTTCTCTATTTTAGTTCAGGGACTAACTAAAATAGAAAGGTATTCCGAAATGCTATTTATAGCAGTGTTATTTTTAGCACTTCTATTTTTATCATTTATTGTTGCTATTTTCAATACAAAGTTGCATTAAGCTCTATGAGAATCTGGTATTTCACTATCGATCCTAGCATATATATATATATTCGATATCATCATTTATGATACTGTGTAAAGGAGGATAATGTTTCTCCAATATATTTCGATGGAGGAACAAGATGTTGACATCTTGACAAAGGGTTTGTCAAGAGGGAAGTTTGAATTCCATAGGTGCAAGAGGGGTTGTTGAAAATCCCTTTCTTGCTAAGAGGGAGTGTTGATAAGTGTAGCAAGAAAGTCTCAATTTGACTTTGCCTTGTTCAAATTGAGAAAATTAGAATTTCCACATCAATAGACAACTTAGAGGTAAATATCTGAGGTGACATGGCTCTTGTCACTTTTTTAGCTCAATAAATTCAAGTTAGAGGGATTGGAGTTTAGTTAAGAATGTGTGATTTCTAAATTTTAGTAATCTAGTTCAATTATTTCCAGTGGTATTCAATTAAACTAGTTCCAATTGTTGATCAAACTAGTTGGAGGATAGTTGTGTAGTGGGACAAAAGTCTAACTCAGTGATCATTCATTTAACTGATCAATCAACCAAAAACAGTTAGTGCATGTAGAGAATTTTAGTTCCTCGATCATGTTGGAGATTCCAAGGCAATGTAATATCATTTAGAGACCAGTCTTGAGTGTACAAGTGTTGCATGTAGTCAAAGATCCAAACTTGGGAATTTTGCAATCAATTGGAGGAAAATTCCTAAAATATAGGGGCCTAATTTCTCAAGATTTGTGCAAGGAAATAGGGGCTCAAGAAGAGGCATAAATTGACTAAGTTTGGGTTAGATCTTATCATTGAGAAGAGAGAAATGTTATCCACCTGCAGATTGAGCTCAGAGAGAGAAATTGGGTTAGATCTTATTCATCTGATTAATGCAAGCATGATTAAGGGGTTTTTACCAGTTGGTTTCCCCTAGATAAATTTGTGTACTTATATACATGTTTGTGAATGTTTTTCTAAAGTGTGAATTAATTGCCCCAAATTAGTAGAGTAGAATTGTTTGTCTTCATTTAGATTAAATTTCTTGAGCAACTGCAATTATATCACCATATTTATACATGGATCACCCTATTGGGAAGGATAATATTATGGAGACTAAGGTGAGATGTTAGGCATATACCAAGGTTTAAATTGTGCATTATATCTTGTACTGAAAGAGGAGGTATATTTCATATCTTTCTCCATGCCTCCTTCTAACTTCTTGGCCACCTTTTATTCTTATACCTATAATAGTGGATGGAGATGTGGTTCTTACTACACCACATGATAAAGTGAGGGGGTTTATGATATTGAAAAAATATTTTTTTTGTTTTTATAATAATTTTTTTGAATGGGCGGCGAGGGTTTCGGGCAGAACCTCGCACAGGTCATGGCTAGAAGGCAGTAGCAAGGTTACGGTGTACAGGTGCAGGCGCAGGGTCGTTTCTTTCCATGTTGACGGACAGCTGGAGGTGAATTGCTGTCGAATTTTGCGCACTGCTAGGGGCTTTCTTCCTTCAGTTTCGGAAGCTGCAGGTTTCTTTTTTTTGTTTTCTTGATAATCATATCCAAGAAAATTGGGCGAAGGTTTGACATCTTGCAGTCTTTGCTGTCGTTCTCACTCTAAGCGGTCTCCTAACCATGGTTAACTCAGACGAATTGGTGGATTTGGACCTGGCTTTGGAAGACATGCTGTCTATGTGGCGTAAGGATACCTTAGCTAAAAATGTGGAGCTGTTTTTTGGTGCTCACAAACTGTCATCCCCGGTTTTATCTTCACAGG
The DNA here is from genome assembly GCA_000404065.3 of Pinus taeda. Taxonomy (NCBI): domain Eukaryota; kingdom Viridiplantae; phylum Streptophyta; class Pinopsida; order Pinales; family Pinaceae; genus Pinus; species Pinus taeda. The sequence goes on along the minus strand of APFE030188055.1, from coordinate 119,813 downwards.
TGGAAATCCCCCCTTTTCTGCATCAAGGTAGGGCTTTCGAATCTGAGGGTATCACAGCACACAACCAGAGTTGCCATAGTCAGATAGCTGAGGAGGCAGCGGCGGATGGCCCGACAGTAGATGCCCTCTCTTCGGTGAACAAGGGCAAATCAGTTTTAAGCTGGAACCCTCCCTCAAAAGGTCTGGAAGATATAGAATTTTTGGGTCTTTCTTCAGGCGTCGGCAAGGATAGGGCTTCTGGAGGGTTTCCCCCTCTCTCAAGGGTTTTGCTGCCAAGAGACCCACGAACCCCAGGTGCTATTCAAACAGGAGGATGCGAAGGACATTATGGCTCCGAGACGGGCGTTTTGGGCGGTTTCATCGTCTCATCGTATGACAAGAACTCTGTTGAGATCCCTGCCGGCGGCCCCTCTGCTCATCTGCAGTCTCAAACGGAGGATGCCTTCCCAGAGGACACACCCCAAGAAGATATAGAATGGTCAGATAACCCTGGGGAGCATAGGGTTTCAGAAGATGACTTAAGGAAAAAAGGGAAAAAAGGAAATCCCAAAGACCGATTGGATCTAAGGATCTGGGGGGGAACTTAATCCTAGGCATGGAAGTGTCTATTGAAGAAACCCTGGAAGTTGCAGACTGCACCATCGTCGGCAGGGCAAGGGGCAAGAAATTTTCCCCAGATGTTCTTTAGGCGTGGGGAGAACAGCGCTTCGCCAATGAAAAACCTCTGCGTTTTGAGGCCCAATGCCTTGCAAAAGGTTGGTTCATGCTTCGTTTTGAAGAGAAGGAAGCGGCAGACTGGGTTTTGGCAAGGAACTGGTTCATAGGAAACATTCTGGTCTTGATGAAACGATGGAGCCCCCTTTTTGATGCTATTAAAGAAAGCACAGAAGTGTTTCCGGTCTGGGTGAGGGCGCCGAGCCTCCCCTTCTTCCTATGGACAGAAGCAGTTTTCAAATCAATTGGAAACAGGTTGGGTACATTCTTGGAGGCGGACATGTCTTTTTTAGAGACAAAGACCAGGGCAATGGCCCGCATTCTGGTAAACCTTGATCTGAGTAAAGGCTTGGGGAAATCAATATCCCTGCAATACAAAGATTATGTCTTCGAGCAAATTTTGGATTATGAATATTTGCCTTTCAGATGCCACATTTTTCATGTGTATGGTCACCTTGCAAAGGATTTCCCGTTGTTCAGAAGGCGGAGACGTTTCAGGAGAACCACTGTTTATAGAGAACCAATGAATATCCGTGCTCAAGTTTCTCAGGAAAAGGAAGGTCCGCCAGCACAGCCCGACACCGGTTTGGAATCAGCGGGTCATCAAAACGGGGTGCTTTCTGAAGATCCCCAGATTCATGTGGAGACGCAATCCTCAGATCCTCAAACAGCAGAAGCCGAGAAGGAGGATGATAGGATCCCTTCGCCTGCACAAGCTACAACCCGCGAGGAGGAAAAGGGTAAGTGTTCGAGTCCCCCTCCTCTTTCTTCACAAGATCCTGATCAAATTTTTGTTTCTATGCATGGCTCTCCAACTTTTTCACCCTCACATATTGAAGTCCATCCTGAGGCTTTTGTTTCTGAAATGTCATCCCCTGTAAAGGATCCTCTTCCATTAGAAAAGCCGACCCTTGATCTAAAGTGCGATATAAACTGGCCTCCTCTTGCCCCCCCGGTTCAAAATACCCCATGCCCCTATAATCTCAGATCAATGGGGGTAAAGCCTAAGCAGTCTGATGCCGCTAGTGGCCTTGGATAGTTGCCCACTCATGGGACCACCAGGGGAAAGAGGGGAAGAAAATCAGACCTTTCAAAGGCAAAACTTAAGGCAAAGATAGATGTTGCTGATGGAAAACAATACTCTATCCCTGGGGTTCTTAGAGCAGTGCAGACCCCCGAATCTGTTATAAAATGATCATGTCCTCCTAGAATTGTAGAGGGATGGCTAGTAAGCCTAAGAAACTGGCCTTGAGAGACTGGTTACAAAATTCAAAATCCGACATCCTTTTCCTCCAAGAAACTCTGGGGAAAGGCTCAGAGGTGGAATCTATGTTAAAATCTTTACTGCCAGGTTGGTCTTTTTCCGCAATAGACTCTTCTGGTCATTCGAGGGGCCTCGCCATCGGTTATAGAGAAGGTAAAATAAAGTGTATAAACCTTTGGGGGACGAAAAATGTAATGGGCATGGAAGTTATCTCTCCAGATTTCTCCTCCCCTTTCTTAATTGTAAATATCTACGGGCCATGTCAAGGAAGGGAGATTTTTTGGACGGACTTGTTGGAAAAGTCTCTGATGAACTCTTCATTGATGATTGTGGGAGGGGACCTAAATTTTTCCTTGGGTAGGGTGGAGGCTTGGGGCCCTTCGGCCAGGGAGGATCCCCTGTCGGATTTCTTCCATAAAGCTCTTCTGGACAAAAATCTCATCGATCCTTCCCCGATCAAACTAAAGCCAACATGGAGGAATAAAAGATCTGGGGAGGATCATATCGCAAAAAGATTGGACCACTTTTTGCTTTATGAGGGCCTAATCTCAAAAATTCCTCTTTTCTGGCAATGGGTTGAGGAGGTTGGAAACTCAGACCATTTTCCTATCTTCTTGGAGCTTTCCTTCCCACCTCCAAAACCCCCTGCTCCCTTTAAATTTAACTCATCCTGGCTGCAAGATCCATCCTTCAATAATCTTTTTAAGAATACATGGATCCACCCAGGCAGGAGCGAAAGAGAGGATAAAAGTTTTCTGTTCATGGAAAACCTGAAAAGATTAAAGAAAGCGACTTTATCCTGGGCAAAAGAAACGCAGAAAAAACAGAATGAAGATTTGTTGAAAATAAGGGAGGAGTTGAAGAATCTGGAAAGTATTGAAGCAGATGGATACTCTTCTCAGGCCCCAAAGGATCGAATCCTCCATTTGGAAAAGACCCAAAATCATATTCTCCTGGCAAAGGAAGAGGAATGGAGACTCAAAAGCAGAGCTATCTGGCTAAAATCAGGAGATGAAAATACAAGTTTCTTCCACAACTTTGCAAAAGGTAGGAAATCTGCAAATACCATTTGGAGCCTTAAAGATGAAGAAGGAAGGGTGGTTAAAACTTTCTCAGACCTCTCGGGCCTGGGTCAGAGGCACTTTCAGAGAATCCTTTTGGATTCAGGAGAAGCCACCATTGCAGAAGTCATGAGGACAGCTCAATGCTTCCCAAGATTCATCGAGGAAGATGAAGCAGATGAGCTATCAATCCCTGTCTCCAAGGAGGAGGTTGAAGCAGCAATGAAAAATATGGCAAAAGACAAAAGCCCCGGTCCTGATGGATGGACTATAGAACTTTTTCTCCATTTTTTTTATTTAATTGGCTCTGAGATCACCGATGTTGTGGAAGAATCAAGGCTGAAAGGAGAAATCTATAGACCTTTTAACTCAACTTTCATTGCTCTCATCCCAAAAAAAGATGAACCGGAGAACTTCGAAGATTTCAGGCCAATTTCACTTTGTAATTGTATTTATAAAATTATTGCAAAAGTGATAGCTATTAGAATTGTCCCTATCTTATCCAGAAACATCTCAATGGAACAATTCGGTTTTCTGGATGGAAGGCAAATCCATGAAGCCATCGGTGTAGCCCAAGAGGTAATTCACAGTGTCAAACAGAAGAAAAAGAAGGGGGCGGTCCTTAAAATTGACCTTTCTAAGGCATATGACCGAATCAATTGGCTTTATCTCCGGCTGCTACTTACTCATTTGGGTTTTAATTACTCATTCATTAGCTGGATTATGGGTTGTATCTCAAATGTTAGCTTTGCTGTTTTGATCAATGGGGCTGCATCCCCTTTCTTCAAAAGCCAAAGGGGACTTAGGCAAGGGTGCCCATTATCCCCCCTCCTGTTCCTTCTTGTGGCAGAAGGGCTCAGCAGATTGATCCACAAAGCCAGAAGGGCGGAGAAGATAAAAGGTATCGAGGTAGCAATTAATCTTTACATCACTCATCTGCTTTTTGTCGATCACATCTTGATTTTCACTAATGGATCATATAATGAATTAAATGAGTTTAAAATCATTTTTGATCTATTTCTGAAAGCCACAGGAATGCAGATAAACTCTGGAAAATCTGAAGTTTGTGTGGCAGAATTTGACAGAAGAGACAGCACCATGTTGACCAATCTTTTTCCTTTCCACCTTCAGCCTCTGAACTCCCCATTTAAATACTTGGGTTTTTGGTTAAAGCCGGCATCATACAAAAAAGAGGATTGGAACTGTCTTATAGCAAAGCTAGAAGCAAGAATCTCTCATTGGAGCTTCAAATGGCTTTCTAGAGCAGGTAGACTGACCCTTATCAAATCTGTCTTATTGGCCATTCCTGTCTACTGGGCAGCACTCACTTGGATCCCCAAAGGAGTTTTGGAGAAAATCAGAAGATTGTGTTGCAGATTCTTATGGGCAGGATCAAAAGAAAACTCTGTCCTACCATGGGTGGCTTGGGACAAGCTGGCTAGGCCCAAAGATTGGGGAGGTTGGGGAATTAAGAGACTCCCTGATTTCAGTCTTTCCTTGGCTGCAAAATCAGGGTGGAGACTAATCACGATGGAGAATCTTTGGACAAGGGTGGTCAAAAGGAAGTACATAGACCCTATGCCAATGGAAGACTGGATTCGAAGCCAGGAAAAGAATATGAAGCATTCCTCCATCATCTGGAAGGCCACGGTTGAGGCATTCTCTGTGATTGAACAATTTTTGTCTTGGAAAGTCGGAGATGGAAGACAAGTAAGAATTGGCAGGGATCCCTGGGTCAGGTGTAATGAAAATTTTTCCCTGTCCCCTGGTCTCCTTAGACACCTAGATAGCAAAGGTTTCTTCACTTTAAATCAGGTGGAGAAAGTGGGTCACTCCACTATATGGGGGCAGGCCTGGAAAAATGCAGAGAACCTTGGATTAAACATCAGATGGCATAATGAATGGGCCTCTTATATCAAAGAACTCCATCGCTCAAATGTCAGGTTAAAAAGTGACCAGGATGTTCTGATGTGGGCGCAAGGAAAAACAGGAAAATATTCCCCAAAAGATGGCTATTCTTTCCTTATGGGAAAGAAAGGCTGGGCTCCCCCGGAGTGGTGGTCGAAAAATATATGGAAGTTAAAATGCCCATTAAAGACCAGGATTTTCTTATGGTGCATGCTAAGAAGAAAAATCCCGACCTGGGATATATTACAAGCCAGATTCTTCATTGGGCCTGGGAGATGCCCTCTTTGCAAGCTGGAAGGGGAATCTATAAACCATATTTTTACTTGCTGTGCTGTCTCTAAAAGGATATGGGAGGAGCTAGTATGTCTGCTAAAATTAAAAGCTCAATGGGGATCTGAACCGTTGGAAGAAGCCTGGAGCAAATGGTGGCATAATCACCCGGAGGGAAACTTAAGGAACCTTCCCCCTATCTTCTTTTGGGGTGTATGGCTAGCTAGAAATAAAAGTGTGTTTCAAGACCAGGTCATTCCCTTATCTACTATTGCTACAAATTGTGCTGCCATATATTCCTCTATTCCGCCCCCTGAGACTAAAAATTCTCAAAAACATGACAAGCCCATAATCATTCAGGAAGGCTCCCCTTGGGCTTTTTTTGACAGGGCATCACAACAAAACAGGGCTGGTGCTGGTCTATGCATCCACCTAAATCCTGATCATTCCTTAAAAGCTTCTGTGGGTCTGGGTCCTGGTTCAAACAACTATGCAGAGTTGTCTGCTTTGCACCTCCTCATATGCTAGATATTACAAAGAAACATTTCGACAATTCAAATTTTCGGGGACTCCATGAATGTTGTTAAATGGGTTAATGGTAATGCATTATGTCAAAACCAGATTTTGAAGCCTCTCTTAGAAGATATTCTGTCATTAAAATATCGTTTTAATAACTTTTCCATATGCCATATTTACAGGGACAAAAATACAGCAGCAAACCAGCATTCTAAGGCTGGCCTACAGTAAGTTTTGGGCAGTCGGTCCATAGAGGAATATAGACAGGGGCAGATTATCACGTCTCAGCAGGCCCCTTTTGCTCCACCTCAATGAACGCGCCTCTCGTTTTTTCACCTCATCGTTCTGGTTGCAGGGCTGTGATATATACTTTTCTTGTCAGCAATCAGTCACTGTTTTGGCACGACCTTTTTTCTCTAATCACATAAATTATAACTATCTCTTTTATCTTTTTATATCCGTTTTATGTATGAGGTCGTTTTCCTTCTCTGAAGGAGGCCTCACTCTCGTCTTGTAGAATCATGTATAAAGTTTTATGACAGGGAGATATGCTACAAAACAGTTTCTCCTTTTTTAGCAGAATTAGGACGATGAATCCGTCCACAATCAGTCTTTTGGACTGAATTTTTTTTTGGTTTTTAAAATCCTCTCTCAATTTTGGGAGATTGATTGATCAGTTTGTTTGACTTCAGGTCGATAGGATGCATATTTTGAAGTATGTAAAACTTTTTATCAGCTTAATAAAACGTTTTCGCTTTTTTTCTCCGGAAAAATAATTTTTTTGAATGAAAATGTTGATGCAATGCATTGAAAGATGCCTAATGAATTTATTTTATTTTATTTTTATGTAGAAAGTACAAACGCATAAAAGAAAGAGGGAATAATTCCAAGAACATGAGAGAGGCTTGCTTTGACACCCTCCCTGAAAATGATGCCAAAAAGTGATGAGCCCCGATATTGCAACAATAATGCTACAACTCCCAAGGCTACCAAGTTAAATTATCAATCCGGGGTCCATAGAAACTTAAGAGAGGTTGACATTATATGTGGAACATACACCTTCCACTTCATAGTCTAACTCCCAATGTTACAAGTGAAATAAGGAAATGAAACAACTTCAAATGAATAATGATCTAGGTAAGATGCAAATCCTAAGTTTCAAAATGTAAAGAACAATAGGCAAACGTATTCTATTTTTTCTAGAAAGTAAATGACAAAAAGGAATTCTATTATATTTGTAAAATTGTAAAGCATAATGAAAAAAATCAAATCTAATCTATATTGATAGAAAGGAAATGGAACTAAATTAAATATATTCTATTTTTCAAGAAATGAAAGTCCTATATTAGTCTTGCAAGAAGGAAATCACACTTTTCTTAAAGTAAATTGCAAAAATGAAATCTAGACTAATTGCAGAAATCAACATTCAAGAAGCAAGAAATGTAAAATATAAATGACTACCTAAACAAGCCCCAACTCAACCAAATCTATCTCAAAGCATTCATAGGCTATAAATCTACTTCTATCATGAATTTCAAGTAAATCTGGGAAAGGAGGATTTGAAAAACAAATTGTTATAGGATTGCTACAAGATGTTTGTTTCTCAAGTTAACTTGCCAAATGACCAAGAAAATAAAATGAAAATGATATTGGGTGAATTTTGTTATTAATTAGGATCTCCTAGGATTCCAATTCAAGTGGAATAACCCAAAAATATTATTGTTAACATGTGCTAAACATTATCAGATGATCACTATTCTAAAAACTAGAAATTTCATAACAATGAGCTAGTAAGTTGATCTAAGTACCCAAATGCCTAAGATAATCAGGTGAACATGATGTGGGGTGAATTTTGTTATTAATTTGGATATTTTTATTCTTCAATCCAAATGGAATCAACTCAAAATAAGTTCATTAACACATGCTAAAATTCAGCATAAATTCATTATGGTTTTGCTACATGATACTTCCTAAAATTCCAAAATTGTGAACTAGTAAACCAATCCAAGTAGCTTAATGATGAATATGACTTTGTAAAGTTGTCCTAAGGATGCATCATACTTGTATTTTTATAAATTACCCAAAAAACCACTTATTTCAATCATTTAACCAATCTAACATATAGCGAATGAAGCATGAATATTAAGTGAAAAAATAGGAAATGCAAGTGAACAAAACATTGAAAGAAGATAAAGTAATTGTATAGCAGGGATCTGAGTCTCTTTGGATGACCAAGATCAAGGATACCTAGAGTCCTATGAAGGAATCCAAACCTTAGAAGCTGAAAATGGTACCAAACTTCATTATTTAAATCAATCCAAGTACATCCCTGCTAGAAATGAAAGTAGAACTGCTAATTAACAAGTTTTCTTCACAATAAGACTAAGAAATGCATGCCCCTAGAAGAAAATTCGAATTGGTACTTATAAAAATTGATGGAGAAGCATCCTCCTTGAAAGGAGGCAACTTTCCCCTCTAAAATCCCTCAAAAAGTGGATCTCATTCCCAACGGTAGTAATCTTCATTAAATGATAGAGAACACATTCCTATATTTTCTCAATCACTGGAGCTCCAAAATATGTCAAAGATTTTATAATGTTTTATTCATTTATTGGTCCATATTCTAGCATCTTGTAGCATGGAGCAAGTCCCTAAATTCCAAATCTTCAAAATATACCCAATATTCTCGCAATATTCTACAAGAATAAATAATATTAGGCACGTAATATGAAAGCATATCTAAACCTTCCTAATGAACATATTAAAGCTAAAAAAAATTATTAAGTGTAGAAGGAGATATTCAATATAGCCTTTGTGTGCCTAAGAAACATTATATGGGCCTTAATGTTTGTCTTTTGGAGGCCCATCAGAGCCAGCCAATACCACCTCATCAAGGATGTCAAATCCTTCATCATAAACATGTATAAGGGAAAGTTCACAATTTCACTCGTAAGTGCCAACCAAGCCAAGAAATTGATCAGTTTAAGCAAGAAGTGTGTTTTACTATTTTTAAGAGAAAACCAGTCCATTGAAAAAATAAGTAAGAGAAAATGCATCCCTTGAAGTATATACTAAGAAACAAAAATAACAACTAGAAGAGTTATTACATGCATACATGGATATGTTTAGGATCCTAAAGGATTACTTCCTAAGAGGGAAGTGGAGCACAAGATTTAGCTATTGTCAAAATCCTCATTTCCATCATTGGGATCTATCAACTGTCTATTATAAAAGTAAGTGAGGTGAAGAAGCAGTTTCTACAACTACTAGAACATGGTGTTATTCCATCAAGTACATCACCATCACCATGTGAGTCACCCATTATCATTGTGCCAAATGAGGATGAGACTTACTGGATGCGTACGGGTTACAAGGCATTAAACAAGATTATGCTCAAGAATAGATAGCCCCTACCTAGGATAGATTATTTGTTGGATCAATTTTGGTAAGAAAAATACGTCACTAAGCTAGAATTAAAGTCTGGATATCACTAGGTTTGAGTCAAAGAAGAAGATACATGGAAGACCACTTTCAAACATAGGAAAAGTTTGTATGATTTGTTATTCATGCCATTTTTTCTTTGTAACACACCAGCTATGTCTATGAGGAGTGTTGTCTGTAGTATAGGGTCTATAAATGTACCAACACTTAATTGTCAATCCGAATAGTTTGTGAACTTCGAAATGCAGCACGGGAAATGACAAAGAGCCCTTGGAAACTTGCAAAACAAATTCTAGTCTATCTTGCACATCAATCTCGACAATAAATGAAATCCTACACTAAAAGAGAATTTGAGAAACACCAATCCAAAAAATTAAAATCATGCGGGAAATAAAATGCAATCATGTACTATTTAACAATGAGAAAGGAAATTCTAAGTACGAGCAAACAGAAGGGAAATCAGAACTAGAAACCAAGCAGTGCCGACAAAATATCAAAAAGACTGTAAATGCTGGAATAAATTCAAGAGCAATTCAAAACTATTCTGCCTACAGTAATTCTACTACATATACCTCTGTGTAAAATTAACCTAAAAGCATCGACAACATAACAAGTAAATTTACTATGTAAATAAAATTATGAAAGAAATTTATTTAATATGAATCTCTCGCCTCATTCGATATGAAGAAATATTTTGTGTGCAAGCACAATTCTTAATGTAGGAAATCAAATTAATTTTGCAGTTGTAAGGAAAACAATGCAGAAAAACAAATAACACCAATTTGAAGAAGGAAAGAGGTTGTAAATAATTAAATAGCCTTCACACAGTAAATAATAATTTAAATGTTGTTTAATTTAAGAGATTCAGAGCATGTCGAGTTGGTCTGGTGGCCAACCCAACCAGCTCGCACCCTCTATTTGTGACTTGGTTCACACATGAATTAAAATCATTAGATGCAACAAATAGATAGACAGAGCATGGCTGAAAATTGCTTCAAATAATTTTGGAAAACAATCTTTACATTATGCAGACAAACACTTAACTCCAGCAAGAAGGAGAAGTGTTCCATAAGCTATAATCTACGTGATGCTACTTCCTTCTATGCCTGTGCATGCTTATGCTATCAATGGATTAATTGACTAACTAATTTTCCACTCCAAGCAATTTATAAGATTATCTATAGGCGTCGAATTACAATTTGGGATTTTAAATCAACCAATTGAAATATAGGAGGGCAGATCATCGATCTCAACAATTTTCCAGGAATAAAATTAGTTTTGCAACTAAATGTCGAAATAGGTGAATTGTTCCTCTTTTCCTGGAGTGGTGATATTGCTAGAAAGTGACATTTGACTGCTCTCTTCTTCTTTCTGTGATGATGAACTTCTCACAGGTGTATCACTGAGACGAACGACTTTTATCAGAGACTTTGGAATATAAATATCATCTTGAGGATAACATTGTTGGGGATGAGACAATAGAATGCACATATGCCAGAAAAGTACACATGTAAGACCTCCACCATACAATAATTACAATGGATCAAGGAGCTCTTAGTCCAAAAATAGTCGAAAGTCATTAAATCTGTCTCTTGCATTGACTTTGAGATGTTATCCACAGAGAATGGTATCTGATGTTGCAATAACCAATTCCCTTCTATTTGGAGGTAAACATGCTTTTAACTTGTTCTAATTCTGGAAAATCATATTAGAGTAGTATAACATAACTGTACACATCCTCTAGTGCAGGAATGTGAGTGTAGTCCAGGAATTCTTCATAGTGTAGGCAACCATAAAATGGTGCAGGAATTAATTGCATGGTATAGGAAGGTAAATGAAGGTCCATAGCCCATATAAAAGCATGATCAAATCAATTTTAAACCTGAAACAGACAAACCTTTCTTAATAATGTTTTAATCCTGATAAAATAAGGGAAGTAACAAATACTCTCGAAAATAATCATTTAGCCAAACAACATGATGAGAGATTTCGAGTAAAAACAAAACAAAATGGAGGCCCAACACCCCACCATGCTGACCATCTTGCATTTCCTCATGCAAGGAAATTTGGTACTGTCACTCCCTTGCAAGAAAACAAAAAAAAACAAAATTAAAAACATTTATAGGCATTCATAATAATGTTCCAACAATTATGTGTGATCACACTTCAAAAAACTAAGTGTCTGCTAGAATCTTTATTTGCTTAGACTGATTTCAAGAAAATCTAAAACAAAAGCTACCATGGAAAAACTAAATTGCAAGGATGGTGTTATTACTTGAATAAAAATAGCTAGATTTTAAAATTTCTAAAAAGAATATCTAGGGGGCATCTCAAATCAGAAGTTTCAATTTAATTTCCTCGTTGTAAATATGAGTGACATTGATTTAAAAGCCATGGTATTAAAAATAGACATAGTAATAACTTCCCATAGTGAACATTTTACCATTATCCATGTATAATTGAAGCTCCTCTTGTGTGGGCACAATGAATTACCTGCACTAAGGGTCCCACATCCATATGAATCATTCCAAACATATAGAACTCCAAGGCATAACAACAAAAGGTTTTTAAAGCCATTCTTAAAGAGATTAATAATGAGTTCGAGGAAAGGAAAAAACAACCAAGTAAATCATAGTGTAAAATTAACTTTAATACCAAAAGCATGGCCCTACTACCAGAAGGCGTCTATAGCCTTGACAAGGATACCTTTTAACCTCATGAAATTCTTTTGTCCCACCTATTAGATATAGATTCAAAGTCATTTAAGAACATTTACTTTTTCTCTTTTTAGAAATAAATTGAAGGTCATTGTCCTAGCTTAGTAAACAGCTAACAACATTTCCATTCACAAGAACTAACAATAATGAACAAGCCGGCTCATGATGAGACCTCTTGTCTTCCAGATTTTCAACTAAAAGCCATTACCCTAGCTTGGTGACCAGTAGTTGTAATGTCATTCTCCTTAGGACCCATGATCATAGTAGGTCAGCTCGTAATGAGGCCTCATATCCCTTTATTAATCTGTTTATGTTTCTAGAACAAAAATCTTATTATAATTAACCTTAGATAGGTTACTTAATAGGTGGGGAAGCAAATCTACTCCTTCAGAGTGCAGGATGCCGTGAAAAGTTTTTAATTACTATTCTTTATTGGTTGGTCATTCTACCCTAATAACTTATTTAAAAAAAAATCTTGGATAATGACCAAAAATATTCCTTGAGTTGATCATGTCAAGGTTCTTTATGAAAGCTTATTAGAGTTTTGTAGGCGTGTTCCAACATAGGAGGGTTTTTCATTGATTCCTTCAAAGAGGGACTTGAAAAGATTTTCTTGATGATAGTTTGTTAGAATAGGAAAAATTATTACAAGTAACTTATAAAAATACCCTTCAATGACATATTGATCAATAATCAAAGTCATTTCTAAAATATGAGGCATTAAGCATGAAGTTCTTATGACAAGTCTTACCATGAGAGTGCATAATAATGGAAATTACCAAAGTTGTGCTTTTAGGGAATCACAAGTTCAAGAGTATTGTTATACATCTTTATTCATTATTCTCATATTACCCTACCCTATTTTTAAAGAAAATATCACCTTTAAGTGTAGGTGTACTTCCAATGAAGCCATGTATGTAAAAAAATAATGATTATACTCACACTTAGTTTTAAAGAATAGAATTCAAGACATACCAAAACATGAGAAACAAGTTGCTTCAATTGATATGATACCAAGAGATTCTGAATGATGAGGAAATAAGGTGGCTTGATGACTGCTCGAAACCAGGATTCAATGGAATTAACATATTTATGATTCTCCAATTGATGTAAGTCTTCCACAATTTGATAGTCACTCTCCTGGAGGCACATAGAATCTGGTGAAAAAAATATATAAATCCCTCAAGTTCAGGCTCAAATATTTGATTTTCAAATTGATAAGAATGGTTGAGAGAGATTCTAGGCTTTTGAGCTTCAATAACATTTTGAGAACAATTTCCAAGGAAATATTTCTCCTCTAGTGGTTTTTGAATTATATCTTCCTTGGGAAAATGTTCTACGGTAATTGGGGAAGTTTCCAAATTCATTCCCTTTCCTAACATGGAATATGTGACATTTTCTTCCATAACAGGAAGAATAGGTGTTTCAAATTGTTGTGCAACCTAATGGTTTGGATTGGGGTTTATGATATGGTTTGGGCTAATGTTTTGGTTAAGGCTTGGACTAAGATTTGGATTTGGATTGGGATTAGGCTTTGGACTAGGGTTAGTTCTAGATTTTGGATGAGGACTAGCGTTAGGTCTAGGGTATGGACTAGGTTATGGATTAGGGTTTGGATTAGGACTAGGGTATGGATTAGGGTTATGGTATGGATTATAGTTAGATCTAGGGTATGGACTAAGGTCAGCATATGGATAAGGGTATGGACTGGGGCTATGGTATGGATGAGGTATGGACTAGGGTTAGGGCAAGGATTAGGGTAAGGTTTCACATGCAGATGGGACCATGGAGGAGGATGACTTGATGGTGCATTGGAAATAAATTGTGGTTATTGTGGTAATTGAATTTGCATGGGAGATTTCCCTGGAGAGAAGGATCCAAATGATTTTTGAGGCCATGGAGATATATGGCTCGAGGATGAGGGCTAAGGAGAGGGCCACTGCAGTCATGAAGCAAGGTGTTCAACTAGAGGAGGATTGAAAGTTTTCCATGAAACTATAGGATAATAAACATGTTGAGGAACCTAATCAGGATAATAAACATTATTCCAAGTATCAAATGGTGATGGGTTTTGAGTTATAGCTGGTAGTCGATTTGATTCCTTACTTTATTTCCTGAGTGCCTTTAGTAATCCTGGTAGTGATGGCAAATGTTCTATTGAATGGTCCTATTCACAAACTTTGCAAACTTTCAGGTTATTGAGTGGAAACTTTCCAAGGAAGTGTTTCTTTCTACATTTGGCACAAAAGATAAGCAGTGGGTTGTCATCCTTCTTCTGCTCTTCCTGCAAATCATCCAATTTTGAAATCAAAGATTTAATAATATCATTCTTATGTTCCATCAAAATATTAAATTTTTCCCTTGTTAATTTTTCATTGGATGAGTTCTATGTCTCTATAGCAGCATAAAAACTCCTCATTGGATGATTCCTAAAAGTACCATTTTCTCATTTTTAATAAGCCAACTGGTACATTCGTTAGTACATGAATAGTGTGTGTGTGTGTGTATGTGTGTGTATGTGTGTGTGTGTGTGTGTGTGTGTGTGTTGGGTCAGGATTTCTTTCAACATCAAAGAAAATGAGAAGCCTTAAAGCAACATTGCAGGAAAGAAAGAAATTCACTATGTAAATAAACTTATGAAAGAAATTGATTTAATATGAATCTCTCACCTCATTCAATATGAAGAAATAATTGGAGTGCAAGCACAATTCTTAACGCAACAAATCAAATTAATTTTGTAGTTGAAAGGAAAACATTGCAGCAAATCAAATAACACCAAGTTGAAGAAGGAAAGGCACTATAAATAATTAAATAAACTTCACACAGTGAATAATAATTTAAATGTTGTTTAATTTAAGAGATGCAAAGTGGTTTCGAGCTGTTATGGCAGCCAACCCAGCTAGCTCACATTCTCTATTCGTGACCTAGTTCACACATGAATTAAAATCATTAGATGCAACAAATAGATAGACAAAGTGTGGTTGAAAATTGCTCCAATTAATTATGGAAAATAATATTTACATTATGCAGATAAACGCTTAACTCTAGCAAGCAGGAGAAGTGATCCATAAGCTATAATTTTTGTGATGCTACATTGGGACCATCTTCTCCTCCCTTCTGCGTGTTCCTTTGGTGCCTGTCCATGCTTATGCTATCAATGGATTAATTGACTGACTAATTTTCTACTCCAGTAAATTTCTAAGCTTATCTATAGGCATCGAATTACAATTTGGTATTTTAAATAAGCAAATTGAAATATAGGAGGCAGATCATCGATCTCAAAAATTTTCCAGAAAAAAAATTAGTTTTGCAGCTAAATGTCGAAATAGGTGAAGTTTTCCTCTTTTCCTAGAATGGTGATATTGCTGGAAAGTGTGATTTGACTGCTCTCTTCTTCTTTGCATCATAATGAACTACTCACAAGTGTATCACTCGGAGGAATGACTTTTATCAGAGACTTCACAATATCAATATCATCTTGAGGATAACATTGTTGGAGATGAGACAATAGAATGCACATATGCTAGAAAAGTACACGTGTAATACTGTTATATACCTAGGGGGGTAATATGGGGTACCGAGGGAGGTACCCAAGGTAATAATGTAATAATGGGATGGGCCATAGTAATAAATAAGGTGGTTAACCCATGTCATGTAAGGGACCACAAGTAGTTAATAATAATGTAAGGGGCCCATGGTATTAGTTGATGGTATGAGGAAACCATGGTAATGATGCATGGTATTGTATGTATGAGGCCTATATAGAGGCTAGAGACTCCACAAGGAGAGATATGAAGAGAAGTATTCTTGTATGAACAGGCATATGGCTTGTGGAGTGATCTCCTTCCTTAAGGAGTGAATGTATGGTGTTGCCCTACCTTAAGGGTTTGATAATAAAGAAGCATTTCTATCTATTTCTATCTTGTTATTCTTGGATTATTTCTATTATCATAATATTTCCAATTTAGATCTACAAAAAGTGGTGTCAGAGCTACAATAAGTGGTATCAGAGCACTTTCTTGGGCACAAAAGTGGAGAATTTTTTTTTTTACTTTTTTTGCAGGATTTCAAGGGCGGCGAGTTTTCAAATCAAATTTGTACGTTTTGGTTCAAGATCTGCAAAATATGATTGCAAATCTGTATTCTTTGTGAAAAAATAGCCGATTTCAAAAAAAAAATCGGTCAAATCGGAGTCTGAATGAAGGAGATATCGCTGATTTAAAAATCAGTGGGGTTGCAGATAATTTTTCAGGGCAGCGAGTTTGCGGCACAGATCTAGACATCCTGGTAAAATATCTACAAAATATAATTGTATATCTGGATTCTTTGTGGAAAAATACCCAAATTCAAAAAAAAAATCAGTTGAATCGGAGTCCGGATGAGGGAGATAT
The DNA here is from genome assembly GCA_000404065.3 of Pinus taeda. Classification (NCBI taxonomy): domain Eukaryota; kingdom Viridiplantae; phylum Streptophyta; class Pinopsida; order Pinales; family Pinaceae; genus Pinus; species Pinus taeda. The sequence goes on along the minus strand of APFE030188055.1, from coordinate 103,531 downwards.
CGCTGATTTAAAATCGGCTCTTTTTTGCAGAAATTTTGGGTGACGGCGGGAAAGTAGCAGCGCAGATCTGAATTTCTAGTGCCTGGATCAGGATTTCTATCACATGGGTAAATGCAGAATGATTGTTCCATTTCTAAAAATAGGTCATAATAGGGATTCTGAGCAATATTGACTAAACTGTGACAATTTCAAATTTTAGCCAAGTAAGTGAATTTTTTCAAACCTTCATGGCTTCTAGCAAGGAATTTTTTACAGGGAATGATAGTGGTATGACTATTGAAGAACTCATAAAGGGAAAAAAACATATATATGGGACACTTTGGAGGGATTACGTGTGCTTTAGTCTCAATGATGAGACTGCCAAATGGTGGTACTCACTTGACAAAACGCAGTTGACCAAACTTTCAGATGCAGAATTTGAAAAAGTCATTTTGGACAAATGGTCTCGGGCTAGAAAAAAGGAGAATGAGACACATAAGGGGTTAATTGCTACAAGTATCTCCTTACTGCAGGTTCATGGATTGATTCAGAAAGAGAAGATCATTGTTTCTATCAATCCTAATGGTAAACATAATTTCATCAATGTTAAATTGGAAAAAAAATTGAAGTCCCAGCAAAACATATTGAAAATACACAGGTTGATGATAAGGATGTTCAAATTTATAAGGATTTGAAACTTTCTATGGATAAATATGTGTTTCATGGTGATTTTTATGCTTTAGATATGGATAACATGGGTGTTGTTTTGGGATATCCTTGGATGGAATCCGTGGGTACTATCAATATTAATGTATAGAAGAAATTCCTGAAACTATGGTATAAAAAGAAAAAGATTACATTACAGGATATTTCCATCCATAAACAGGTAGAGCACATGGAGGCTGAAGCAGAAGCTATTCAAGGGACTGACATATCAAATGATGAGCCTTTGATGATTGACAATCAAACACAAACAGAGGTTGCAGAAGAAAAGGTTACAGGTGATGATACATCAGAGGAGGGCTCAGTGGTTGAAGTCATCTTGAAAAAGAAGACACCACAACAGGCACCTCAGCAAGGTGAATTAAAGAAAAAGACACCATGGGTTAAAGCTTCAACATATCATCACCCACATCACCCCGCAAGAAGACAACCATCAAGATGGAAACCAAGTAGTCACATGACAGATACAAAGGAGAGACGATCCACCTACTACACATCAACAAAGAAGAGCTGCTACGGTCAACTTTCATCTCAAGCAAGCGAGGCACCAGCGACATCGAGGGTTCACCTTTCTCTTTGATGGCTAGATGCACGTGCATGGTATCAGTGGACTACTCTTTTGAGTAGATCTTATTATTTGTGTTCTTCCCATGTTTCAGGGACGAAACATGCTAAGGGGGGTGGAATGTTATGTACCTAGGGGGGGTAATATGGGGTACCGAGGGAGGTACCCAAGGTAATAATGTAATAATGGGATGGGCCATAGTAATAAATAAGGTGGTTAACCCATGTCATGTAAGGGACCACAAGTAGTTAATAATAATGTAATGGGCCCATGGTATTGGTTGATGGTATGAGTAAACCATGGTATTGATGCATGGTATTGTATGTATGAGGCCTATATAGAGGCTAGAGACTCCACATGGAGAGACATGAAGAGAAGTATTCTTGTATGAACAAGCAGATGGCTTATGGAGTGTTCTCCTTCCTTAAGGAGTGAATGTATGGTGTTGCCCTACCTTAAGGGTTTTGATAATAAAGAAGCATTTCTATCTATTTCTATCTTATTTCTTGGGTTTATTTCTATTATCTAATATTTTTGGATCAGATCTACAATAGATTTGCTTATATTACTTAGTGCAGTGGATCGATAAGATTGCAAATAATATAAACAATGAAGCAGTTAAAGAAACATAACAGATACACACATAACATAACAAATAATCAAGGTGTTCACCCAAAACTCTTGGGCTACGTCTCCCGGTCCAGCCTTCAGTGGTGACCTCTCTATTATGTCTTCAAGAGCAGATTGTTTTTACAAATGTGACATCAAATTGAGTCTCAACTCAACAGGAGTAAAACAACAGGGCTTTACTTGGATCCCCTAAGTCTTTTTGAGTACACAGACTCTCCCTCTCGCTCTTTGTCTCTGTCTTCTCTCTGTCTCAGCACTGCTTGCTTCTATCTCTGTCATTTTCTGGCTTTTTAGTTAATTGTTGTTGTCTATTTGTTTCCTCTTCTGGTCTTTCTGGCTCTTGGCCTCTGTCCGCTCAAATCCTCCTCTGAGCGTTAAGTAATCATTTGTTAACGCCTTTAGGGAAGGTGGCCACCTGTTCTGCAACAAAAGGAACCATCGGCGCCCTTTGAAATCACCAAAATGGTTGTTCTCTATTTACACGGAGAAATACACAAAAACACGGGAAAATTTGCCCAAACTCAGTGTATCGAACCTGAAATATTATCAATTCCGCCCTAGAATCCCTTCGGATCCGTCTTTGGGCTCTATCGCAAGTCTACCGTTGATCTATGTGATCATTGATCCAATGGTTGCTATTGATTTCGGGTGGCTTATGCGCTCGAAGATTACCCACCAGAAAAGGGTGGTTTTCTCTCTTCAACACCTAACCACGTGTCAGCTAGTGTATGGGCTCGGGCAGAGCCCGACCAATACCACTTACCGCCTAAGGCCCGCCCGAAATCCCACTTGTTTCGGAACTCAAAACACATCTGCTGCATATAAAAACCCTTTCGGGTCCATTTTATTGCCCAACTCGCATTTCCTTTGTTTTTCGTTTATTTAACGAAAATGTGATTTTACATAGAAAAAGCCTTTTTTCCATAACTCAAATTATATTAAATTTCATTCATAGCCCTTGCCAGATCCGGCTATCGCAAGTCACAAGTGTATCGACCCAGCTCCATTATATTGCTCCGATGCGATATATCGTAATCGCACATCGCATAGTCACGGGGCCATCGGTAAGCAATCCCTTGTATTCTGTCGATGCAATATTGCGAGTTAACCTGGGTCGTCGATCTGCACGCTTGATCGATGGTCCTCGTTGACTCGCGCTAATCGTTATCGCAACTGTCATATGGCCGCCTCTAATAAGCTTTGCTTGCCACCTTCGATTGCAATATGTCGATCGGATCTGGACCGTTGATCGGCCAGACCCAACGGCTCTCATGCAAAGTTGTTTAAGCCCCTGATAGCTCTGTCTTTCACTATTTCTTCATGTTTTTTTAGGCTCGATAGCATAATTTGTCATTTTTAAAAGTTCATCTTTTGCAATTGTTTTTTATTTTTGAAGACTTAGAGGGTTTCTAAAATCCATTTTGGATCACTTACTCGGCGAAGAGGCCTCTTGACACAATAATTAAACCAACCTAGATAAACTCCAGATCTACCAAATGCCAAGAAGGATCAAAACTTTTTTCACTCTAAAAAAGGTTTGTAACGTTAATTTTATTTTTTCATTTTTATTTTTATTTTGACCAAATTAAAATGTTTACATTAATTTACAACATCTTTAATCGCACCGGATAGCACCTCTGACACAATCAAACTTTTGAAAGCCCCGTTGGAAAATAAACACCCCTATTAACCAAAAATATATATATATATATTATATATATATATATATATATATATATATAAATAATATATATATATATATAATTTATAGGTAATAGGTGTGTATGGCTTAATCTAACTTAAGAAGAAATGACATTTTCACAACTTTTTTTAGTTCTAAAAATTTGAGTTTACATTGCTTAATCTGTAGAATTCTAGTGTCACTTGGGTTTTCCAAGTGCTAAATCCATTCATGCATTCAAAAATGTATTTTAAACAACAAAAAATTGCATTCTTGCTTGAAATTGTATCATTGGACTCTGGTGAAAAAGACTTTTTCCTATATGTTAGACTACTCTTATATAATGGTGGTAAAATCTATCATAACTTAGTTGTCAAACTAGCAACGGGGATAGCCATCACTAGCTGTTATCCACAAATGCAGGTTGACTCATCATTGTTATTCAAGGAAAACCACTAAAATTACCCACTAATGATTTCTAAGTGTTTAGAGTTTCACTCCTAATAAATCTCTCGAAGTCTTGAGTTGTTAACCTATTTCTTTACATCCAAAAAAAAAATATTAACTTGTTTCTTTACATCCAAGAAAAACAAACTTTTAAAGAAAATAGTTTTAAAACATACTCTAAACCTATATAATATATATATATATATATAATTTAATTAATAATTAATAATTTAAATTTCAACTTTAACATGATTTAGGAGGTGGAGTGTGGAGTGACTAATTTCGGTACTGGGCGATGTCACTCGATGCAAAGGAATATCATAAATCTCTACGTCGTGATTAGTCGTGAATTTTGTCCTTTCGTACTGTGTGAAAAGGTATTTTTGTTATAAGATTTGAAATTGTTTTTTAATAATAATAAAATTATATTTAATATTTTCAGTGAAAGTTTACTCTTACAAAAAATATACTATTCTTTACTTTAAAATGAAAATTATTAATTTTGATAATTGGTTGGGAGTTAGGCGTTGAGTTTAATTTGATAATACGTTGGGTAGGGGTGAGTTTTAGAAGAGCAGTCTTGAGCCTGAAAATTATTAATTTGTTAGTGGGACGAGGAGATATATAGTCCAATAAAATAAAATCAAGACTAATGTTACAACTATGTTTTTTTTCTATTTGTATCCTATTGCTGGTCTAGTATTTCTATGTCTAATAATAAGACAGTCCCATGATATTTTTAGTAAGCCATTATTAAAAATTATAATTTTTATTTCAAACATTAATTATTTTTCAATTATAATTATTATTAAAAAATATAATCCACTGTTCATTAAAAAAAATGTTGGTCGCGGGATTAGTTAAATGCTGGTGGGATTAGTTAGAAAATGTGTTTTAGCAGTTTTTAACATGTAGGGACTAGTAAATGTGCTTTTAGAAAAGAGATTTTTAATTAAGTGAATGGTTTTATGAATTAAATTGTCAAAAATATTATATTATATATATATATAGATAGATATATAAGTGTTTGTTGATTATAATTTTTTCAATTGGTTAGTGGGTTTAGTTAGAGAATGTGTTTTAGGTAAGAGTTTTTTAAATTATTACTAGAGAATGAGAATGTGTTTTGTAATGTTAGTGGAAAAACCTGTGAACCATTTATGAAACCAACATTTCGGACTAGTTAAGTGAGTCCATCATCGGGGCAATGAGATCAGTATTTTGAGAAGAGAGTCATGAAACTTATGGAGCTATAAATAGTCGTTTAAAAGAAATTTGATATCTATTTGTGTTATAATGTCGGTTTGGTTTGTGATTATAAATTAATAAATATTTATTTATTTTTATTTTTTTAATGACTTCAAAAAAAATTTAATATATAATCTATATATTAATTATTATTGTAATCTATTATTTTATGTGTTAATTATCTATTTGTATACCTATATTCATTGCGTTAATTATTCATATAATTATATTATTATTATTTATATGTTATTATTAATTCATTATATTAATATATGTATGTTATATGATTATAATATTATGTTTATATGATATTTACTGTTAATATTATTATTATGTGTTATATATATTATTTATTTGTAAATTATCACTGTAATATTATTATTATTATATTATTATTTATTATATTATTATTATTATGTGTTAAATATATTGCTATATATATACTTATGTGTTATAATTATTCATATAATTAACCTTAAGAATAAATATGTTTTTTTGTATATATATTATTTTATGTGTTACTTTTCATATATTATTATATGATGATATAATTATGTGATTATAATTATAAAAATATATTAATTATTATATTATATTTTAATAATTAATATGAATAATAAGTCTGGGATAAATTAGTAGAATGGATGATATGTAATTTATTTATTATAGTCCAGGCTACTTAATTTAAGACTGTCATCCCTATTCATGTTATTGGAGGATTTCTCAATTTCAATTGCCTCTTTCACCTTTCTTTTTAAATAATGGTCTTCCCTATGGACTAATTTTGCTTGTTCCATGCAGATATAATGTGAGGTGAAACATGTGTTTTATAAGGAAAAAAAATAATAATAATAATAATTTAATAATTAATGTAAATGAAGAATTTTATAAAATTGTTAAATATTATATTTTAAATAAATTTTGAAAAATATTATAATTTTTAAATTAAGGATAAAAAAATGTTTATTAAGTTTGGATAACAATGTTTTAAGGTATTCTTGATGTGAATTTCCTATCTGAATTGGGTGTGATATATTGGTTTAGATATGATGAAGATGTACTCCCACCAAGTTTAAAACATTAGGAATAAAAAATAATATACAAACATTTATTATTTTAAAAATAAAATTAAAAGTTACTAATATTTGAAAATAATAATAATAAAAATAGGAGTTGTCTTTAGTGGGACTTTTTGGACCTTTCCATGCTGGAGAAAATTTTGAGGTGAAATCTTGATTTGTGTTATTTAAACTAGTTTTTTTATTATATATATGGATTCAGCCCCCTCAAAAACCTTTAGGACACTTAGATTGTGTAGGGGTTACCCATCAAACTTGTGATTTCAATAAATTCCTGAGAGAAATTAGACTGGAAAAACCCACCTCAAAAACTTCCAAAAAGTTGCACTAAAGACAACTCGATAAAAGTAAAGTTTTTATTTTGTTGGAGATAGGTGTGGATACACAAATCATCAACCCAATTTTATTGGGGAAATTTTTAATAATATGAATAACTATAAAAACCTATATTTAATTAAAATAATAAAATTATATTTAAATTTTAAAAATAAATAAATTATTTTTTAAATATGTTGAACATTGTTGAGGTAAATATGAAGGTTGTCTTCTATTTTTTTTATAGGGTGGGAAAACCTATCATAATTTAGTTGTAAAACCATTAGTGAGGATAGTCATTTATGGCTATTATCCGCAAATGCTTACCAGGAAAACCATGTCACCTGGAATGTGGTCCGTAAGGGGGCAGGGGGGGCAGGGTTTCACTCCTCGTAGATATCTCTAGGTCTTGGACGGTTAACCTGTTTCCTTAAGTCTAAGATAGAAAAAAATAAGTTCTTATCCCAGCAAAAGCAATTTTAAAACGTATCCTCAAAGCCTAAAAAATTGTCTTCTATTAAACTATTCTAAAACTTATATTAATAAAAATAAAACTTGAAATTATCTTTTATTAACTATTAAAACTTATATTATAAAATTTAGGAACTTTTATATACAATTTTTAAAATTGTATATAAAAATAAAGATCAAAAAGAGAACTTATTAAACTTATATATATATAATTATATTATAATTAAAAATATATAGAGTAAGCGCCTATAATCAATGCCCCATCAGAGATATGACAGGTTTAAGGCAACTTTTAAAAGCTAAAGTTAAAATGATTATACTTTAAGCTTAAAAATGTAATCAAGTTAAAAAATAAAAAATAAAAATATTAAATGATGAGCGTTAATGGTTTTATTGATGGATTAATACGAGTAAAAATTATTAGAATTTTTTTAAAAGTTTATTTTTATATTTAAAAAGTATTAAGATAAATGTTTTAAGATTATAATAGTAGTTTGTTGACTTAAAAAATTAAGTTGATAGTGTGACATTTATTTTGAAATTTAGATTTAATACCAGTTTAAATTTATTTTAACAAGCTAGAGTTAAGATGGATTTAGGGTGGTTTAATTTCTCTCTTTCATTAGGTTATATTCCACATGAATACCGTGGGTCAAGGCCATGGGTTCTCAAGCTAGAGTTAAGATGGATTTAGGGTGGTTTAATTTCTCTCTTTCATTAGGTTATATTCCACATGAATACCGTGGGTCAAGGCCATGGGTTCTCATAAACCTAGAGCTCAGAAACCACAACAAAAATTATAAAAAATAATGACAATAATAATAGCATAGAATTTTTATTTTTATTGTTTTGGAATGAAGTTATTTTTATTTTAACATAGGGTTGTTTTTTTTCTTTTTCTTTTCTTTTTGACCAATTCCAAATGTTTACAAGGCATTACAACATCTCTACAATACTAGGCTGGAAAGAGCCTCTTGGCGCAGTGAGTATATGTTGCACAACCTGAGAGAAAGTGTTTTTTGTCTTCAACTCTCTTAATGTCATAAAGGTCATATAATATTTCATCCCATCCTACTTTGGGAATTGACCAATGTCTAATTTCATTATAGAACTCGTGAGAATTTTTTATTATTTTAGCGATGTGTATTTTCTTTTTTCCACTAGTCAAGATAGAGAGACACTTTTAATGACACTACTTTTGAATAGAGTTTAGTGAAAATGTTAAGCAAAGTTGAAGCATTTGGGATATTGCAAGGAATGCATCAAGCTCTCGGCTCGAGGATCATGATACTCATATTTCTTAGTTGCTAACACCCTCATAAAAAAATATCCATCGCTCTTCTATTTTAGCTTGGCCACACAATTAAGCACAAGGATCAGGATACTCATAGTTCTTGGTTGCCAAGACCCTCACAAAAGATATCCATTTGTTTTCTATTTTAGTTCTCGGTTGCCAAGACCCTCACAAAAAATATCCACTTGATTTTAGTTTTAGCTTGGTTCACACAATAAAGCACACAATTTGAAGTGTTAGAGTGGTTTCACATTCTTGGTGAACATAACTCACTAGCTTATTCAAAGGCTAATTGTGCAATTAGAAAAAACAAGGATCTCAATCTTAGCTAATTATGCAATTAAGAAAATTTTAAGATCTTTAATCATTAGTGATTAACATTGTTGGAAAAATAGAGTGCAACAGATATAAGCACTATTTCTAAACTATGGTAATTACTTGCAAATATATAATATAGTTATTTTATCTTCATCAAGCAATCACACTTCAGAAATTCAACCAATAACTATGAAAGGAAAGTAGAGATCACAATGTGTGTGATAAATGAAGCTATAAAATGAAAATTTTCAAGTTTATTTTATACTCAATATACCATGTCTCTTTGTAAATTAAATTCTATTAAATCTGCACATTTACATTTTTACTCATATTTGTTAAAATGTTGAAGAACACGTAAATAATGGTGGGCAGTGACTCTTGGTAACTATATTTATTTACATCTTGTTCCTTATCCCATCTTTTATACAAATATTTGCCTAAATTATGGTTGATAGTAACTTATGGTAAATATGTTATTTACATAAGTATGAGCTATTTTCAAGGATCTTAATTTTAAGTGGTTTTATTGATTTCCTTTCTTTTAATTTTCTTTCTAATTTAAATTTTTAACATTCTTGCGTTTTTTTACATAGTGTTATAAATACATCAAGGATTATGAAGACCAACCATAACTACATTCTTCAACACTCCCTCTAAGCTAGGGAGGTATTCATAATTTTTGAAAACACAGCAAGAAAATCTAGTTTTGACTTCGCCTTGGTCAAACTAGATTAAAAAATTGAATTTCAATTTCAACAGAATACTTGGAGGTAGTTAATTGAAGTGACATGGCTCTTGTCATTCATTTAACTTGGTAAATTCGAGTTGGAGACACTTGAGTTGGAGGTAGTTAATTGAAGTGACATGGCTCTTGTCATTCATTTAACTTGGTAAATTCGAGTTGGAGACACTTGAGTTCAGTTCTACATGATTGATTGCTAATTTGTAGCAATCTGCTTCAGTTAATTTGAGTTATTGTCAATTTAACTAGTTCTAACTCTCAGAAGAACTAGTGGAGGTCAAGGTGTGGGTGTGTAACTTCAACCATACTAAGTGATCAACCAGTTAATTGATCAATCATCCCAAGATAATTGTTGCATGCAAAGAATTCGAGTTACCCAATTGAGATTGGAGTTCAAGGGTAGTGTACTATCAGTTGTAAACTATTCCAAGTTATACAAGTGGTGCATGCAGTCAGAGGATTGACCTATGGTAATTATGCAATACCTTGGTGTGAAATTCCTAAATAATAAGGTGAATTTCCCAAGGGAACATCACAAGGAAATAGGACCTTGGAGGTTTGAAAAATTGGCTAAGTGTTGGGCCAAGATTAGTTAGTCGAGCAGAGGATGGAAGATAAAGGTGCGGGTTGTGCTCAAGCTTGAGAAAGCATATTGTATTCATCCATAATCTTTGATTAACATAATACATATAGTAAGGGGTTTTGAGTAGTTGCTTTCCCCTAGATAAATATATGTGTATGTGTGATATTTCCTTTTTCATGTCAATGATTCTTGTTTTAGATGGTGAATTAACTTCCACAGATCAGTAGAGTAGCTTCAAGTCTTGTGATTTAGTAAATTTCATGAGCAGTTTGGAATCTACACATGAATTTCTACATGTTATCAAAGTTGGAATTGTTGTAGAGCAAAAATTTCAAAGTTGTCATTGCAGGAGATTCGAATTTGCAGATCAGGTTGCAGGTTTTCTTCAGGAACGAGAAGATGGTTTTCAATGGACTAAGGCTCGAGGATTCCCTTGAGGGAAGCTCAAATTATGTTACATGGAAGGATCAAATCGAGGAAGTATTGGAGGATAATGGGTTCAAGGAATTCATTGATAACGATATTTTGAAACCAGCGGCAGTTGATGCGTATAATCTAGAAGATTGGAAGAAGTGTGGTGTTAAGGAGAGGAGGATCATATTGGAGGGACTATAAGACCATATTATCTCTAATCTCCATAGGAAAGAGACTCCATATGCAATGTATAAAGCGTTGACATATTTTCTTCAGAATAGTAGTGACCACAGGAAATTGGCACTCAAGGACAAGCTTCAAAATACAAAGATGCAGAGGAACGAGACCATTTCATAGTACATGAGCAGGTACACACAGTGTTGTGATGAACTTAGTCAAGTTGGTGTTACTATAGCAGAGGATGATTTGGTGAACCTAGCCCTTATAGGCCTTCCCAAGTGTTGGCGCAACTACCAAGATTCGGTGAAGAGGAGGGAGAATATACCAAATTGGGAACACTTGTGGTCTGATTTGGTAGAAGAGGAGATAAGGCAGAGCACCAAAGACGAAGCCTCATCTAAGGGTGAGGATGAGGAAAATTGTGCCTTGGCTAGGAAGGAAAGTAAATGGAAGGGGAAGAAATCCCAATCCAAAGAAGACTCAAGTCAAGAGGGCAAGAAGAAAGAGTTGTCCAGAATCAAGTGCTTTCACTGTCACAAATTCGGGCACTATGAAACGAAGTGTCCACACAAGAAATCAAGTAAGAAGACCTAGGAGAAGTAGTGGCTGAAGCCTTGGCTTCACAATTCGAACTTTATTTTACCCTCATTGCATACATGGAAAGCACAGTGATGGGTAGTGTGTGGTATCTGGACAATCGTGCTTCATTCCACATGACAGGAAACAAATAATTTTTCAGTGACCTGGAGGAGAAGGATCTCCATTTGCACATTGAGATGGGAGATGATGGAAGGTATAATGCAACCGGTGTTGGTACAATTACTTTCCAAAGGGATTATGGATCCCCTCTTAAGCTCAAGGATGTGATGTTTGTACCAGGTTTGAAGAAGAATCTAGTTTCCGTAGCAGTGTTGGAGGATTATGGCTACGATGTGATATTCAACAAAGGGAAGGATTTCCTGAGACATATTGTCCCGAGAGACATATCGCCACGGGACAAGTGAAGAAAATATTAGTTTGAGTTAAGAACATTTGCAAATTAGATGTGTATGACTATGCAGCATTGAGCACAAAAGAAGAGAAGGTGCAGAGACGATATGTCCACAAATTATGGAATAGAATACTTGGCCATTTTCATCATGGAGCTTTGAAGATCATGCAAAAAATTTCTACAGATCTTCCCAATGGAGTACTAGAGCAGTAGGATACATGCAAAGGGTGTATGTTGGGAAAGTACATAAAATCCACCTTCAATGAGTAGGACAGCAAAGCGTATGCAGTCCTTGAAAGGATCCACTTTGATGTCTGTGGACCATTCTCAACAGCCTCCACTGTCAAGCACATGTATTATGTTATATTTGTAGATGATTTCTCATGGAAGTGTTGGATCTACTTCATGCAGAAGAAAGACCAGACATTCTCTAAATTTGTTGAGTTTAAAGCACTTGTTGAGAAAGAGACTAGTAAGAAAGTGAAGTATCTCAGGAGAGATAATGGTGGTGAGTACGTGTTGAATGAGTTTAAAAATTTACGTGTAAAGGAAGGCATTCAATGGGAGTTGATAGCATCCCATAACCCACAATGGGGTGGATGAGAGGCAGAACAGAAGTATTGTGGGAGCAGCACTGGTGATGTTGCATGACCAAAGCCTACGTCCATACTTGTGGGTTGAAGCATGCAACACAGTGGTCTATTTTCATAACAGGAATCCTCACAATATTCTTGGCATGAGTACCCTAGAGGAAGCTTTTTCAGGGAAGAAACCAGATGTGTCATACTTCAGGATCTTTGGATCATTAGTTTATTGTCATGTCTCTAAGGAAGCAAGGAAAAGGCTAGATTCAACAGCTAAGTTGGGCATATTTGTGGGGTACACATACATCTCACAACTATCATGTGTATTTTCCATCCCTGAGGATGAAAGTGGTCATATGGGATGTGAAATTTGATGAGGAGAAGGACATGAGGTGTTCTCTTGAGAGGGAACTTCATTTGTAGCTTGATCAGGAGCTTTTGGCTCCAAAGGAAGAACCTAGGGAAGTTATGGAGCACCCACAAGAAGAGGAACAGAGAGTGGAGTCATCCACTCAAGCATAGACTTCCAGAGAAGAAAGGAAGTGAACCAAGGAAGCTGACAGATTATTTCAAGATGTTAGAGAGCATGTGGGAGTACCCATCACAACACAAGTAGAGGAGGTCATTGGATCGGTACAATGGGTATATGGCTCTGATGAGTGAGATGGTAGAGATAGAGCCATCCTCATTCGAGGAAGATGTAGAGTACTCAATATGGGTTGATGATATGGTAGGGAAATATGATTCCATTGTCAGAAATAGTGTTTGGGAAGTGATCCCAAGACCAACAAACAAATCATTGGCTAGTTTGAGATGGCTTTACAAGGTAAATCATGCAGCATATGGGAGCATAGAGAAACACAAGGCCATTTTTGTGGGCAAGGGGTTATCTCAGGTGGAGGGAATTGACTATGAGTATACATTTTCTCCAATAGCAAGGTACTCATCCATCAGGTCAATTCTAGCATTGTCAGTGCAGATGGGGTGGAAGATCCACCAAATGGATGTGAAGACAACATTCCTCAATGGAGTTATTGAGGATGAGGTGTATATTGAGCAGCTAGAGGCCTTTGAGACCTTTGACAGAGAGTCATATGTGTGAATACTCAAGCGAGCATTATATGGACTCAAGCAAGCACCCCTTGCTTGGTATACTAGGATCGATAGCTACCTCACTAGTTTAGGCTTCACCAAAAGTGAAGCATATGCAAACATTTATCACATTATGGTAGAACATAAACTAGCAATTGTACCAGATGTTGCAAAGGAAACGTTTTAAGGCATAAATCGAGAAGAATAACATGAGCTTGAACACCTACTAATTCTACACTTTAAATGACCACTATGTAGCAAAAATGAAACCTTGAAGCACTTGCTCTAGTTTTGAAAATATGATCATTTAAGGTTTTCCCCTCCTTGCTCTCATCTAATATTCCCTCGAAGAATTCCGTATTGAGAGATTACATCCCCCAGGCCATATATTTTCACACAACATGGTACTAATTAGAATTGGTAACTTATATCTTTGGAACACAACAAAGATATGTGTATCAACTAGTTTTTAGTGTATTGTCGATGTACTTAACAATAGGGGTCTCTCATTTGTGCACATCTGAGTCTGCATATCCAAGTGAAAAGGTGGACGGGGGGATGGAAATAATCCACCTACATGAGTTAATGAGATACTAGGAAATACACAATGAACAAAGTGCCACCTCAAGGATCTTCTCTTGCACACTCTACTCACTCTCAACCTTCAAGAAACGACATTAACATAAAGAAAGTTGAGTTGTAAGAGAGTTTCAAGAGAAGAAAAGGCATTGACCCCCAATAAGAGCCCCAAAGTGTTCTCTCACTTTGACAAATTTCCTATTATTCCTCAAGCCATCATGATGAACCCACACATGACAATTATGGATAGTTGATACTAAGTCTGCAACTGGAGGTCTGGGGCCTCCTCCCAAGGATGAAGATTCTCCTCCTTCAATGGGTTTAATTCTGCAACATCATGGTTTATCCACTACTTTTTACCATCTGCATCAGTTGAGAATATATGAATCTTATTCATTTGGATTGTTGTATTTTTCTTATTAACCTAGTGAAAACCCTACCAAGTGTTTCTAATCCAAGAGAAATAAGATTCACATCTAGTAAAAGCAATTCCTTTACATTACCCCACAAAATTCTCTTTGGATGGCAACACCCATTTCCATTACCTATCTGGATTAACATGTTTACTTGGCTTCTTTTCAAAAATATCAACAACAATCTCTTGAACCCTTGGCACCCAGTACATTCCTCCCATAAGAATAACTTCATCCACTTCTGATGGCATATCCCTGCTTTTTTTGGACAATTCTTGCAAGGGATTCTTGTTTTGTCGATTAAGTGATCTACTAACATTTCAAACTTTGAACAAGTTAATGTCACATTTAAATGGTTTGTACCAGATGCATATTCTGTGATAAATGGTATATTAATATTTCTGAGAAGAAGATGACAACACCACCTTTGGTTTATATGAAGCCTCTTGAAGCCTTTGTAACGCTAACTTATCCTAGGATAAGTCATTTTTTGTCTTTTTGAACTCACCAACTAAATAATAGAGCAGAGCATCATCAAAATCCTTACCACCTAAAAAATATCACTGTTTGTGGCCTTGACCGGCAATAAAACGCTAACAAACTTACAATAATTTGCATGACAAAGTAGGGAATGAGAAGAAATAAATAATCAAAGTAAAATAAACTAACATCTCAAGGGAAGGAACATGCCTCGAATACACCATTGGATATTTCAAGAATTGGTACATCGAAAGTATCCCCACCAAGTTTAAACACGGAAACTAGGCCATCCTTCTAATTCATGCCATAAGAAAGGGTTGTTGCAATAGGCTTATTGATAATTCTTTTCACATCCAATCCTGCAATTTTACTAACATCTTTCATTGCTTGGTGTTAAGCATCATAAAAATAGGCAGACATAGTAATGACTACATTTGAGACAATATTTCCAAGGTAACTCTCAGCAGTTTCTTTCCTAGGTCAAGAAAACTTAGGTGTAGAGATGCATGTCAACCAATGCACATTGTAGAAGTGAAGAGCTACGGTGAAAACAAATGGAAAAATAGAACACGCGTATTTTATGTTGTAGTATCGTATGTGCTCTAGCCATGAAAATTGGTGGAGAGGCTAAAGCACATGAGATATCCAATACCCATAAATGGTTTGGGGAAATTCTACCCAGTGACGGAGATATTAAATAATTAATATTTTTAATGGGTTCCTAAGTCTAAACTTAGGAAAATAAAATATTAATGGGTATTAATATAAAACTAAGTTAGAAGGTTCTAAATGACATGGATCAAGCCAAATCTAATCTTAGCTGTTGAATATAGATATAATTTCGGTGGTTGAAGACTCAACAGAAAAAGTATAAGAGGAGGCTTGAGGGTCAGTTGGAGATAACTCGAGTGATCAGTCAGTTCAATTTTCTAGAGCGGGGTTTGCTAAGAGAAATAAAACTAGTGATAAGTTTCAGAGAGGGGCAGTGAGTGCATAATGGAGAGGCAGAGCTAGTGTCGGAAGACCAACGCAGAGGCAGAGAGGCAAATGCGGAGGCTAGCAGTGATTACACAAAGGGCCTGTGTGAGTGATGTAGAGGTTGCAAAAGTGACATAGAGGGCTAGAGAGGCTGCGCAGAGCCTCAGAGGGCTGACACAGAGGCCAGGAGGGTTGGCACAGTGTCTCAGAGAGGCACTAGAGAGGGTTTCATGGAGCAAACTTTCAGAATATCTGCTTCCGAAGAGACGTATTACTACCAGATTATTTTCTTTGTAGGGTGAGCTAGTTTAGCACCCAGTTGTAGTCAGAAAAGTTACATAATAATAAAACCCTCATAACTATTGCACCGGTTTTTCTGCATTTGGTTTTTCCGGGGATGATTGTCCAAAATAATTATGTCCCTTGTGTGTTTGTCTATTTCTTTCAGTTGTTGATCTGTAGATGGTTGAGACTAAATTGTGTTTATTTCAGTATTTATATGGTTAAATAACTTGTTCAGTAATTAACAAGTAGGAGAAATAAGTCAGATAGTGCAGAAAATTTTCTAATGGGTTAGACTTAGAAATTTCAACATGGTATTAGAGTGTTGCATATCACAGGAGAGCTAATGGCACCAGCTGAATCAGACAATTTGTAGTAGAAACAATTGTCCCGAGTGACAGATGTTGTTCCTAAGAAAAAAGTAGTAGAGATGGGGTGACACAGAGGGCCTGTGTCATCAGTTCGAGCTAGAGAAGGGGCTAGCGCAAAAGCAGTGAGAGGAAGAAGAGGCTTACGAAGAGCCACGTCATCCTGCTCAGCCAAGTAGGAGTGACGCAGTTGGCTAGTGGAGCGATTAAGCCATTGTCGAGATTGCACAGAGCATAGAGGCTCAGTTCTTCAGCTGCTGGGGCATAGGAAGTTGTGAGTAGATTGTGGAGTGTGAAGCTGGTGGGGTGTTGTTACCATTGAGGCAGAACAGTACCTAACGGGATAGAACCAAGGTATAAGGGAGTCGCTATTAGGTGGATTTCTAGCTAAGAAATCCAAATCAGTGTTGTAGGAGCAAAGGGGATCGGAGAGGTGCGATTCAACTGTTGGTAGGAGGATTTCCAGGAGGGAAATCGAGACTCAAATGGATTCTAGCAGAGAACTTCCAAGAGGGAAGTAGAGACTCAAAGTGAGTCGAAGAGAGAACTTCCAGGAGGGAAGTAGAGACTCAGAGGACTCTAAAGGAAGAGCAGAGATGGCCATGAACGGACTAAGGGATCAGGACAGGCTAAACGGGGTGTCCAACTTTGTCATCTGGAAGGACAGGATCCTGTATTTTCTAGATAGACATCTCATCAAGGCCTTTGCCTTGAGAACCGTGGCTATCCCAGTCGACCCAGCTGATAATGAAAAGTATGAGGATGTGATGGCCAAGGTAAATTGCATAATCCTTGATGGGGTCAAGGATTACGTAGTTCAACATATTGTCGAGAAGAATATGGAAAAGGAGATGTGGGACACCTTAACGATATTGTACTAGGGCACTTTTGTGCAGAGGAAGATGCCACTAGAGAATCAGATGTGGTCGTATCAGATGCAGAAGGGGGAGCAAGTAGATCACTTCCTCAGCAGGTTGCAGGAGATTCGGGACCAACTAACTTCCATAAGGGCCATGCTGGATCAGGAGTTAATGGTGAGGACCGACCTGAACGTAATCTATGAGGAGTGAGAGACATTCATCAAAAGAAATTAGGGTAAAGTGAATCTTCCAGATTGGGAATAACTGTGGGTAGCTCTTTTCCAAGAAGAGATCAGACGGCTGACCAGGGCAGGAAGTAGTGGCAAAGGGGCCCAGGTCAAGAAAGAGTAAGAAGAGGATGTGGCTCTGGAATCTGTGGGACAGCAAGGGAAGAGGAAGAAAAAGGACCTCTCCAAGATTAAGTGCTTCAACTGTGGGGATATGGGTCATTATGCAACCCAGTGTCCTAGGAAGAAGAATAACGGAGAGGCATCTGACTCCAAGGCAGTGCCACTGAAGGCAGAAAAGGAGGTAGAGGATGATAACGGTTGTGCCATGAGTGCTCATGTACCTATAGAGAAGAGGTGGGGAGACATCGAGCTATAGTTAGGAGGACTACAGGAGATGTGGAGCAGGATCCTTGAGGTACCCAAACTCTTCAATCATATCTAGCTACAGGAGCTCCGAAGTGACAGCAGCAGGATGGTGGATGTCGGTAGAAGCGGATATAGATGGAGAGGCAGAGAGTGCTAGAGTGTAGTAGTCCCTAATAGCGCAGAGAGGGTTGCAGCAGTGCAAGAAGGTACAAAGGTGTTTGATCCAAAAATGGATCCTGGATAAACCTCTAAGTCTAAAAGACTTCATATAAGAGGTAAAAGGTGCCAAATGGCACAAACCCTTTGTAAATTAGAGGAAAATTAAAATCGTAGGTTGCTCTCGAAAATAGTCTCATTGCAGAGATCTCCTCATTCTGAATCCAACGCAACTTGAATGGGAAAAAATGGACTTCGGACTTCAGATGAACAAGTTATCATAAAAAGAAGTCCCCTTTTGTTCTTTGGGAAAGAGGCAAAAGTTTGAAGAAATAAGGCCTATGGGAAACTTAAGTCAACAGTAAACAAGAGCTGTCAGATCTGGCCGATCAATGGTCTAGATCCAATCGGCGAATCACAATTGGTGGTGGCTAGCAGAGGCAATCGGAGGCATAACATGTGATGGAACCGGGCTGATGCGATACCGTGATCGCCAATATCGACGGATCGCATCGGCGTAGGCATATACCACACTATATGAAAAGGCCTCAGGCTTATGCGATTGCGACAAGTCGCATCGCAATATGTTAGCGCATTACAAGGAGCGGGCTATATATACATATATATGCGATGCAATGAAACTAGACCTGAAAGGTTTCTAAATGCCATTATATATTATTTCAAGTTCGATAAAGCCATTTTTTCAAGCTTTTTCCATATTTTAATGTATTTTTAAAATATGAAGGGAAACCTTGGACAGGCCATTTGCAACTTGCAACAGCAACTTGCAGGCAAACCCAATAGTGTTATAAAGCACAGTTATGGAGATTTTAAGTCTGGAGAATAGTGTTCTCTGCAGATTTTTCCCGTGCGGGTATATTTACCTATGTAAGTTGAGAATGCCAATAATGGGGGATTACAAGCGTTGATTGCCCCTTCCGTTACAGAATAGGTGGCATCCATCCGTAAGGGAATTTATCAATGATTGTTAACGCTCAGAGAATGGATTTGAGCGGACCATGGCTCGAAGACAGAGAGCCTGAAAGGGAAAATGAACCAACAGTGCCGAGTTGTCTTAAAAGCCATAGAACGACAGAGACAGTAGTTGATTTGCAAGCTGCTAAGTTGTTGTTGGTTGTTGAGGCTATTGTTGGGGTTTTGTTGTTGAAAATGAAGCCAAAGCAGGAAGCTGAGGCAAAGGAGGCAACACAGAAGTAAAAAGGAAACTGAGGGAGTCACTTGGAAGTTAAGTGAAAAGCCAAGAGAGCTGTAAACTGATAGAGGGCATAAAGAAGCCAGAGCCAAAGAGCCAGAGCTAGAGCTAGAGATGAAGAGCCAGAGTTACAGCTAAAGAGCCAGAACCAAGATCCAAGAGCCATAGTTTCAAGATCCAGGGAATAACATGGTGTCTCAACCCACTATTTCTGGGTAAAACAACAGGAGTTAAGCCAAAAAAAAGGCTTTTACCATAATCCCAGAGAGCCTATTTTAGTTTACTAGAGCTCAAGGAGATGTAGACCAAGAGTTGTGGGTGAAATCCTAATTAAATTGTTGTTTCTATGTGATTGTTTATTTCTGCATTGTTCACTGTTATATGCATTTATATATCAGTTTAAGCACATCATCTTATAGCACAACAACAGAAATTAAAGCATATAATAAGTTAAAAATCAATACAAGTCTACACCCATATTTTCAAGCATTTCTTAACTTCGCATTGGTTAATCATTAAGACTTGGGAAACTTTAAAGCTTTGGAAGTGGGAGAGGTTCTTGTAAGTTAGACAAGAAGCCTAAGTGCCCCATTTTCAAATCAGGTGGTATCAGAACCTAAGTTTAGTTAACCCCACCTTCAATGAAGGTTATATCAACATGCTTGATAGGAAAAAGCAAAGACTACTTGTCTAAAAGGTGTTTGAACAGCAAGAGGCTGATTGTATGCTTGTTTTGCAAACTAACTATTTTCTGAGTTTGCAGAGGTAAAGGAAAGTTGTTGCTAGCTCAGTCCAAGAAGGACAATAGGAAGAAGGGTTGAAGGCATTTTTCTATCCCAAGGACCTCAAGGCAATCCAACGCATGAGAGTTTTGCTGTAAAAGGTTGCTGAATAAGGTCTTTATTTATCTTGTTGAAGTTTTTTTTTGTTCATTGGCATAATGACAACTTCTACAAGTGGGTCCTCAAATTCTACATTATTCACAAGATTCTTTGATGAAGACATGAAGCAAGAATTGTCCACCATGATAGATATGGTGAGAGAAATGTATGAGGATGGAAGGAAGAGCAGCAGACTTAGAGAGTAGTTGAATTCCATGAAGGAAGAGAAGTAGTTTATTTTTGACAAATTACAGGAAATGGAGAGGCAACTTCATATTGCAAATATGAACCTGAAGAGGATGCCTGAGTTGGAAACACAACCCTTTGTTGCCCAAGAAGCCTTGGTCAAGTATCAGCTTGAAGAAGAGGTAAACCATTCTAGTTTGTCTTCAAATTCCTCTAAGAACACTTATATTGGTTCTTTTGAAAAACATACTAGAGGCATAGGTTCCAAGCTAATGTCCAAGATGGGCTATGAAGAAAAGGGCTTGGGAAAGCATGCACAAGGTATTGTTGAACCAATCATGGCTGAGGAAAGGCCTAAGTATTTGGGTCTTGGCTATGGACAAGCTTATGGAGAAAGTTCCAAACCTACCATGAAATCCATTGAAACAACTCCAAGAAGGTGTTGCATTACAGAGTGTGAAGATTTGTAGGATGCAAGTGTTCAGAAGCACACACTTGAACCAGAGAGTTGGGGAGACTCCAACAGCCTTGAAGAGATTAATGGTGTTCCAAAGGGGGCCACTTCTTTATTTGATTCGCCTCCTCATGAAGGCAATAAAGGTGAAAGAGAAAGGTATAAATCTAGTTCTAAACACATTCCTTTTGATTGTGCAAATCATGATAAATTTCCACATATGTATGGGAAAAGAATTGCATGTTCCTTTTGTGGGTTGGATAACCATAATGTTTCTAGATGTTGGAAGAGAATGGCCACATACAAGAAAATTTTGAAGGAAAAGAAGCAAGAAGCCAAAGGTCCATTGGACAAAGCGAATCATGCTGTCAAGAGGATGCACATGCAGTGCATTTACTACCATAAGCAAGGACATCTTGCTGCAAAATGTTGGACTCTGAATCTAGCAATGCTTCCACAAAAGTTGAAGAAAGTGGAAAGAGAAGATGGTAGAAATGGAAGAGAAGATTCCATGAATGATGTGTCTCAAAATTATTCACATGATGATGCTGATGTGTAGACAAAGGTAGTACCTTTGAAAGGGATTGGTAAGGAACGGTTAGAGTTCTTATCCGATTGAGATTGCATGTCTATTGATGCATCTACATTGTATTTCATTTTAGCTTCGGAAGTACAGTGTGCTTAAGCAAAAGTTGAAGGATGAAATGCATGCATGAGCATGAGATGCATGAACACAGGGATGTTGATGATTTCCTTGTTTTTGAACATGTATGTGTAATTAACTTGCAAGGTTGATTTCTTTGAAATGCATGTGATGCCATGTTGACTTGGGAGAAGTTAACATGGTCTCCAAATGGATATAATGATGAGGTGTTTCATCTTTTGAAAAAGAGTCCTAATGGTCTTTTTCTACATGCTTGACTTGAAGAGTCATTTGTTTAAAGGCATGTTTTGTGGGCTTGTTACCTGTCCATTATTTGTATGCAGATGTAAGACATGGAGGTGTTCACAAGATGTGAAATATGTTTCCTTGTTGAAGTAGGAATTTAGTCCATCCAATTGTTGTCTGTATTTCTGTTTTTGTTAACAATTGTTGTTGATAGTTTGTCAAACAAGTACAAATGAAAGTTTTGTGAAGCAGGTGTACTTCACATTTGTTGAGCCACCTTGGATCAATGATCAAGGTAGAGAAGCTCAAACTACCTTCTATGACCATTTCAGCAGGAGTTCTGCAGGAAGGCAAGGAGGAAGACAGTTCTTCCCAAGAAGACCAACCCATCCAAGAAGGGAAGTGGTCAGAAACTATTGGTTCAGAGGCACTATGCAAAGACAAGTGTAGGGAGGCTGAAAGAAGAGGGTGAGTCACTCTCATTTACTGTTCAATTCAATATATCAGTCTTTTGGAGACCAAAAGTTATCTTAGTGGGAAGGTGTGATCCAAAAATGGATCCTGGATAAACCTCTAAGTCTAAAAGACTTATATAAGAGGTAAAAGGTGCCAAATGGCACAAATCATTTTTAAATCAGAGGAAAATGAAAATCACAGGCTACTCTCGGAAATATTCTTATTGTAGAGATCTCCTCATTCTGAATCCAATGCAACTTGAATGGGCAAAAACGGACTTAAGATGAAGAAGCTATCATAAAAAGAAGTTTCCTTTTGTTCTTTGGGAAAGAGGCAAAAATCTAAAGAAATAAGGCCTATCGAAGGCTTAAGTCAACAATAAATAGGAGCCATCATATCTGGCCAATCAATGGTCCAGATCTGATCGGTGAATCACAATCGGCGGTGGTTAGTGGAGGCAGTCGGAGGCATAACATGCGATGGGACCACGCCGATGCAATACCACAACCACCGATATTGGCAGATCGCAATTGGTGTTGGCATAGACCATACTATACGGAAAGGCCTCAGGCTTATGCAATATGCGATTGCGACAATTCGCATCGCAATATCGCGTCGGCGCATTACAAGGAGTGGGCTATATATACATATATATGTGATGCAATGAAACCGGACCCGAAAGGGTTTCTAAATGCCACTATATATTATTTCAAGTCCGATAAAGCCATTTTTTCAGGATTTTTCCATATTTTAATGTATTTTTAAAATACGAAGGGAAACCTTGGACATGCCATTTGCAACTTGCGACAACGACTTGTAGGCAAACCTGATAGTGTTATAAAGCGCATTTATGGAGATTTTAAGTCCAGGTAACAGTGTTCTCTGTGGATTTTTTCCGTGTTGGTATATTTACCTATGTAAGTCGAGAATGCCAATATTGGGGGATTTCAAGCGCTAATTGCCCCTTCCGTTACAGAATAGGTGGCATCCATTCCCAAGGGTGTTTAGTAATGATTGCTAACACTCAGAGAAGGGATTTGAGCAAACTTTGGCTGGAAGATAGAGAGCTCGAAAGGGAAAATGAACCAACAATGCCGAGTTGGCTTAAAAGCCATAAAATGATAGAGACAGTAGTTGATTTGCAGGCTATTGAGTTATTGTTGGTTGTTGAGGTTGTTGTTGGGGTTTTGTTGCTGAAAGTGAAGCCAAAGCAGGAAGCTAAAGCGAAGGAGGCAGCATAGAAGCAAAAATGTAGTTGAGGGAGTCACTTGGAAGTCAAGTGAAAAGCCAAGAGAGTTGTAAACTGATAGAGGGCAGAAAGAAGCCAGAGCCGAAGAGCCAGAGCTAGAGCCAGAGCCGAAGCGCCAGAGTCAGAGCCAAAGAGCTAGAACCAAAAGCCAAGAGCCAGAGCTTCAAGAGCCAGGGAATAACATGGTGTATGAACCCACTGTTTCTGGGTAAAACCGTAAGAGTTAAGCTAAGAGCTTGTAAAAAAAAAAGAATTATACCATAATCCCAGAGAGCCTAGTTGAGTTTACTAAAGCTCACGGAGATGTAGCCCAAGAGTTGTGGGTGAAATCCTAATTAAATTGTTGTTTCTATGTGATTGTTTATTGCTACATTGTTCACTGTTATATGCATTTATATATCAGTTTAAGCACATCAACTTATAGCACAACAAAAGAAATTAAAGCATATAATCAGTTAAAAAGCAATACAAGTATGCACCCACATTTTCAAGCATTTCTTAATTCCACATTGGTTAATCATTAAGACTTGGGAAAATTTAAATCTTTGGAAGTGGGAGAGGTTCTTGTAAGTTAGACAAGAAGCCTCACTGCCCCATTTTCATATCAGTGTTTGCAGCAGTGTGAGAGGCACAAAGGTGTTGCAGGAGTGCAGAGGCAGCAGAGGGAGCATAGGATAGCGGCAAAGAGAGATTCAACATCAAGAGGGTTTCTAGCCTGACAAGGATGTCAGTAGTTGGGTAGATCAGTTACCATCATCTCAATAACTGAGTTGCAGTGTAGTAGTAGCAGTGGTAGTGCTATGGGCAGCACGATGCAACATGACGAGAGAGGGTTGCAGTGTAGATGTAGTGTTGGGAGAAAGGACCAACAACAACAGATGCAGAGGAGTTGTCGTACATATGTAGCAGTGGCAGTGGCAGAGCCATGGGTAGCAGTATAGGATGCAACACTGCAGAGGATGTTGGGCAGGAAGGCCAAACATCAGCACAGGTACCGTTGTCGGATGATCAAAGAGATGCTGAATGGTGGAGTATTACTAGAGCACAGTCCTCGCTAAGGGGGAGTGTTGATTTGGTGTATCATCGAATGTGCTCTAGCCATGAAAATTGGTGGAGAGACTAAAGCACATGATATCTCCAATACCCATAAATGGTTTGATGAAATTCTACTCGATGAAGGAGATATTAAATAATTGATATTTTTAATGGGTTCCTAAGTCTAAACTTAGGAAAATAAAAATATTAATGGGTATTAATATAAAATAGGTTTAGAAGGTTCTAAATGACATGGATCAAGCCAAATCTAATCTTAGCCATTGATTAGAGATGTAATCTCAGTCATTGAAGACTCAACAGAAAAAAGTATAAGAGGAGGCTTGAGGGTCAGTTGGAGATACATCAGAGTGATCGGTCAGTTCGATTTTCTAGAGTGGGGTTTGCTAAGAGAAATTGAACCAGTGATTAGTTGCGGCGAGGGGCAGTGAGTGCATAACAAAGAGGCAAAGATAGTGTCTGAAGACCAGTGCAGAGGCAGAGAGGCAGACACAGAGCTAGAGGAAACCACAGAGAGGCCAGCAGTAATTGCGCAGAGAGCCTGTGTGAGTGACGCAGAGGATGCAGAAGTGACGCAGAGGGCCAGAGAGGCTACACAGAACCTTAGAGGGTTGACGCAAAGGGTTTTAGGCTAACGCAGAGGCCAGGAGGGCTGGCGCAGCACTTCAGAGAGGCACTGGAGAGGGTTTTGTGGAGCAGCCTTTTAGAATATCTGCTTCCGAAGAGAGGTATTACTGCCAGATTATTTTCTCTGTAGGGTGAGCCAGTTTGGCACCCAGTTGTACACAGAAAAGATGCATAATAATAAAACCCTCAGAACTGTTGCACCAGTTTTTCTGCATTGGGTTTGTCCGGGGACAATTGCCCAAAAATAACAGTGTCCCTTGTTTGTTTGTCTATTTCTTTCAGTTGTTGATCTGTATATGGCTGAGACTACATTGTGTTTATTTCAGTATTTATATCGTTAAATAACTTGTTCATTAATTAACAAGTAGGAGAAATAAACCAGATAGTGCAAAAAGTTTTCTAATAGGTTCAACTTAGAAATTTCAACATTTCATGTGACGAATAATCCTTTTCATAAAATACTTATTGAGTTATTTTACTATTGTGCACTAATTGCCTTCGTGAAAGGGCTAATCCCACAAATCACAGGCATGCTAACAGAGTGAAAAAATAAGAATACTTTTACTTCATGTTTCACCATGTAATTTAGTGTTCACGACAACAAAAAGTGCAGACATCGTTGTATGTTTAGTTGTCCATTAATGTTGTGAATTTGCAAGGTACTACCTACAACACTCACAAGCATGCCAAGCAAAGTCATGTTGTTTGATTATATAAATATTTGAGAGGGTTTCAAGGAAAGCATAGTTATCTTGATTACCAATTATAACTGCCTTCTTTATATATGCCAAGGATGATATCAAGGCCAAATTTGGTGGCTATGGAGTTTGAGTGGTTGAAGAAATTCATTCTAAAGTCATTGGTCATGGAGTTTAAGGGGTTGAATAGATTCATTCCAAAATCTAAATTTTTCCATTGAAAGGGAGATTTCTAAAGTTTCCACTACGTTGGCACTATAGGGAAGGAGTAATAGAACATAACTCTATGAACTCAGACCAAAGGAATAGTGGACTTACTACACCTCCTCTAGATATATATGTATGTCCATACATATATTCCTAGGAAAAAAATCTAACTTCTATATCAAGCAGAAAAATAGCCACATTCCCTATGTGCAGTAAGCACCCTGAAATTCTACTCTACTCAGGCAACCAGAGAAAATTTGAAGCATAGTGACTTCTAATATCTAAGCTAAAATAACAATCCTAAACTCACAGTATGAGGGATACATTCAAAAAAATTAATCAAATAAGTTAAATACCCTATGAACATTTCACATATCATGCATTACATCAAGCTATAAAAACTCATAGAAGAGTCAAAAGTAATGTTTGAAATATTATAACAATAAACAAATTTAGAGAACACGTAAAGATCTCATTGTTACTATCAGAGAGATGTCAAACTCTTCTTCCAAATTTCCAGTATCTCCCAAGATCCTCCAAATAACTCCGACACCCTTTTGGACAAATCATCAACTTTCATATTAAACTCCCTGTAGATGTGTACATAGGAGTTGATAGATAAAATTGGTTCTACAACTTGACTTGACCCAAAAGGGGTCTCAGGAATAGATTTTTCATACCTATTGATTCTATTACCTAGCCTATTACTAGTTTTGAATCACCCAACTTGTAAACATGTGTAATACCCTGTTCAACTACCAACCTTAATAATATTGATAAGGCCTTTCACTCTACAATATTATTTAGAGAGGTTACACCTCTTAGACTAGCTCCTTATGTAGTTTAGAGAGGTAGATTCAGTGTTGCAAACTTCATGTCAGCAAAAATATGCCAAGGGTTGAAAAATAAAATATTCGTAACATTTGGAAAATATCCCAAAATATCAGTAAAATTAGAAAAATATATAAATATTAAAAAATACAAAAAATATGAAAAAATACAACATCCAGGTGATATTTTCAATTATCTCACAAAAATATCGCTATATTTTCAAGTGACATTACTGTTGCCATGAAAAAATGAAAAATCACAATAATATCACGATGTTTGCAACACTAGATTACACCTCCACCACCACATAATCCAGGGGTACCTTGGCAAGAACCAACAAAGAAATGCCATGGGTAAGTTTTATCAACCTCCAGATTGAAACCCACCTTGTAAATTTAACCTTTGGAGTCATTGTTATGCCTTCATATAGGTATTTTATTTGATGATGTACCTAAAAAGGAGGGATCTCCTTGTCTACAAAATTGATATTCCTTCTTTCTTGTCCAATTGGCCCTAAAGGCAATCAGGGGAAATGATCTACGTTCTTTTAGTTCTCTATCATCAAACATTCCAACAAGGAAGCCTCCTACCAAGTACCCTACCCTCAAATAAGGGGAGAATATCACCCCATACCTCTTGAGCAAAAATACAAATGAACCATCACGTGGTCTATTGTTTCCCCTTCACATTTGCATAAAGTGAAAATTCCAGGACCCTACCTTGCCTTATTTTGTAGAACCTCTCACGTCAAAATATTATTCGTTGGGGCCAACCACATAAAATCTTGGATTTCATTGAAGATTTAACTTTCCAAATCTTCCCCATCACCAAACTACTACAACTGCTTCATCATCAAAGATAGCCTTGTACCACAAGCTAGATGTCAACAGCCATATGGCAAGATTGTTGGACCATACTAAGGTATCACCCTCCACCTTCAATTTGATAGAAATATAAGCCAATCTCTCAGTATAATCCTTATAGGTCTGCATCTCAACCTTCCAATCCTAGAGAATAAACATTCATCCATCCTTGTTGCCACTAGCCAGATATCTGTAACAGTTGGATTTTCAACATCAGCTAGTATTAGTCTGCCTTATTCATTCAATTCATTTAACATGTTCTATAGGAGATGGTGTTGCCCACGCATCCCATCCAAGGATCTATCCCCAATCTTATCTTCTATTCATCCCATATTCTCCATGCACGCCAATTCCCAATACAGAAGGATAGGACTAGGGCTTTCCAGATAATCAAAGCATTAGATTTAATAAGTGTTTGGGCTCTAAATTCAATGTTCAAAATTCATTGGGTCAATATATTTTTTCAATATAACATTATGCCAAAGGCCTTCACCGTTGATGACCCTCTAGAGGCTCTTAATAGCTAATGTTTTGTCAAACTGATGTATATTTTTTAACCCCACCCACCAGCAGCCTTGATCTTGGCTATTTCTTCCAATTGAATCTTTTTCCCTCCTTCCTATCCACAAAAACTAAAAACAAATTTTCTTATCTCTTCCAGCATTCCAACAGGGATGTAGGACATAGAGCAAAAATAAACAGGAATTGCTTCTAGAACAGATTTTACAAAAGTCAACATATCACCTATAGACAACTACCTATTTCACACTGCAGTAATATTTGTCAACGTTTTGATAGTGTCAGATCTAGTATCCATACCCATAATCATTTTCCTTTAACATAGATCACAAGTGTTTCAAAACTTTACTGAAATGAGAATATTCTGGAAACTAATTTGTCTTTCCCATGGTGAGTATTCAAAGGAATTGATGATTTATATTCACTGATTTACATACCTGTAGTTGTACAATACAACTCACCAGATGAGTTGTACTAATTCCTCTTGCCCCTGGTTTGAAGTAATCAATTGATTATTTATTTTCATTTATTTCCATACCTATAGTTATACAATACAAACAAAAAAATTATTTGTAATTTAGGGCCTCCCTTAGAGTACCATTTACAAACAATGGAACATCATATACAAAAATAAAATGTGTTAAGGCCAAGACCCTCCCCATCTAAATCCCTTTAATTGATCCACTCCTTCGATATTCATTTCAAAGTAGACAAGGAGATAAAGTGTAACCCTGTCTAAGAGCTCTAGACAGCTTTAAAAATCTTGTTTATCTATTTCGTGGAGTGTTCTAACTGTTCCAGAAACTCGTTCCCTCATCCACATTGTTTTCCCATTCCATAAATCAATGTAACATAGGAAAAATATTAATTAACATCCTTTGACTCTCTGAAAAAACTAGAAACTCCCGAATAATCCTTGCTTACAATCCTCAAGCAAGACTGTAGAGGCCCTCTCCAAGACTCAAAGTGCTATGAAGAACATAATTGCTCACATGTGGCTCAAGCAAGGTGCATTGTCAAATTATGACACAAAAAGAAATTACGAAAACTTATTTTGTATGTTAAGAGAACACTTGTTTCAAATCTAAAACTTAATATGTAATAACTATGAAGACAATTACCATGTTTCCTAAATAAAACGAGTCCTAGCTTGCAT
The DNA here is from genome assembly GCA_000404065.3 of Pinus taeda. Lineage (NCBI taxonomy): Eukaryota > Viridiplantae > Streptophyta > Pinopsida > Pinales > Pinaceae > Pinus > Pinus taeda. The sequence continues at coordinate 74,201 of APFE030188055.1, read as the reverse complement.
GCAAAATTATAATATTCCCATGAAAATGATTACACGTGATCTTAATGGCATGCAAATCACAATGACTTAATTATGAATATAGCCAGATTTATACATTAGAATTCTGCCAACTAGAGTTGATGTAGATACGACAATGATGAAATGATTACATGTATTGTAGAGAAAATCCCTAGAATTAAGCATACATTTCTTGATTACCACTCCAACATTCAAATGAAAGGCAATCAAAGCTAGTGCATAGTAGATTAGCTAGAAGAATAAACAAAAGTTGTCTTAGGCAGTCTTATGAGGTGCACTGGGATAGAATAAAGGATGATTGAAGCTTATGAAATGGAACTTGCATTCTAAAGAAAAACATCGTTGCTTATTTCAATTTATGTGGAGTCACTACTCTAGCATTACATAGGACCAAAAGAATGTATACCACCTTGCTCAAAGGAATACATCCAATCAAAAGGACAATGTTAGTTTAAACAATTGTGGATATTTAGAATGAAGACTTTGGAAGCGGGGTAGAGTACTGAAGATTTACCATTCACATTAAGAAGATTAAATATTATAGAAAAATCCCATAAAGGAGGACTTCAAATAATGCATCAAGGGAGTGTGTTAGTTAAAATTCAAGAACAGGATTTCAAAAAAAAACTAGAGGATGACAAAGCAAGGTGAGACAAGGTAAATATTGTATACATAATTCTTTTTGAGACCAAAGTTTTTTTGAACACAGAAAACATTACTAACCTAATTCCAGCTGCGATATAGAAGTCATCATCCAAAGATATCTTGATATATTTTTGAAAATCAAACTTGCTATTTGGAGCCAAGTGAGCCTATACATTTCAAATAAATTAATATTTTAGAACAAATCAGATGCCTTACATGAATGAAGTGGGATCTAACATGAACAAGATGAGAAGGAAAATATTATTTAAAGTGATCAAAACTTACAATGATGAATCCATGTCACAAGATCAAATAATCAATTTTAGTTACAGGATGACAGAATTGACGAAAGAAGCACCCTACAAATCGAAGGAAAGATAATGTTAAATCAGATATTGATATTTATCAAGTAATGCAAATAGAAAACAAAGATATATCCTTGAAGATTGAGAAATTTGAATAACTTACAATCCATGTAAGAATCAATGTTCAGCTCTAGAAATTCATATGGCGCTTTACAAATGAAGTTTCACTGAAGTAGAGAGGCATTCATGTGAAGAAAAACCATTGGATCTTCAATGATGTTAGGGATTCACAAGGAAAAAAGCAGTTGGAACATCCACAAAACTATTAGTCAAATATAGATGAGAGAGATTTGTTTCACTCTTTTTGAAGATGCGGATTGAACCCATTTTTGAAAACATTTACCAATATTCCCTTTGTCAATATCACCCATGGAAACTGGAAGTTCAAAACTTTCAAGCTTTGTTGTTTCTACTCCATCAACAAAATATTGGCTAGAAATTTTGAAACCATCCCTAGAATGACAAAAGAACCATCCCCAATAAGACATGACCTGTGATTCTTAACAATTAACAACACTGGCCACATAATGTCGGTATGGTATATGCAAGTGAAGGAGAAAATGGGAGAATGTATTTGCCATGAAATTTTAACAAAATAGGAGAAAGTATCTTGACCTCAAAAATCAATTCATTATTTGTATGGCACATTTCAATAAATTAAAAAATCAAGCATCAATCAGTTGTAAAGAATATCCAATACATCTCTGGAAGAAATCTTCATGTTCTTCTTATACATACATGCTTGCTTCACTAGGTCTTTTCAAACCCAGAAGTTGTTTAAGAAGATTTGCCCTTGAGTAAGTAGGGAGCATCTTGGTAGGGTTAGTGTCATTGTTTGCAGTAGAGGAAAACTTCTGAACAGGAAACCTTTCAAAGAAATTTTTATTCTTATCAAATTTTGAAACTTTCATGCAAACCACTTTCAAACTATTGAGTGAAAGGGTTAAACTTAATGCCTCCAGGCTTATTGCATGGTTCTGTAATCCAAACTTGGTATGATAAATCTCCCTATATAATAAAATTATGGTGTTCAAAACACTATTAACATTATTCTAAAAGTAAGACAATTACTAACCTTAAAACATTTACTTTCTATTAAGAGTTCTTCAAGAGAGACCAAACTTTCCAGAACTGCGATAGAAGGTGCTTGTCTCCCAAGCCCATGAAGGGAAACTTTATTCAGCGAGTTTTTAATAGAAAATACTTTAAATACATTAAGCTTCGTCATGGAAAGATGTAGAGACCCACAAAACTTGAGCTCCAATGTTGACATCCTAGGACAATTATGAACTATGACATTTACCATCTTTGGGAAGTTCATTGTCACTAAGTTTTCACAGTCAAGCCCAGTGAAATCCATACACTAGAGATTGGCTGCACAATTTTCACAATGCTTAGCCCTATACAACATTGAATTATCAAATTTCAAGAAGAGGGAAGTTTTCTACAAAGTGCTAAAGTCTATCATCATTTGTATAGATGAATGACAGAGAGCAGGTTAGAAGGCATCTAAAACCGCTGAAGTAGAGAGGCATTCATGTGAAGAAAAACCACTAGAGCTTCAATGATGTTATGGATTTGCAAGAAAAAAAGAGAAGTTAGAACATCCATGAAACTGCCAGTCAAAATATTACTAAGAGAGATTTGTTTCACTATTTTAGAAGATGCGGATTAAACCCATTTCTGAAAGTTCAAAACTTTCAAGTTGAGTGGAGTGAAAAAAAGAACAATATTAATTGCCTATTTTGTTGTTTCTCCTTCATCAACAAAAGATTGGCTAGAAAATTTGAGATAAGATGATAAAGTGCAGAGGTATCGACGTCTCCTTGATAACACAGTACAATGAGTTGCATCTCTTAAAGAAAGTTTTGAGAGAATGTAAGAAGAGAATATGTTGCTTGGCTAAGCACTTAGTCTATCGCTTGGCATTATTGCAGTTCTTAGAGATTTAATAGTGGCCTCCCTCAAAAGGTCTTCCTAGCTTCAACAATGGGTTTTATTCCCTAAATACTATGCCTATGACTTTGAAACCATGTACACCATGAAAGCCATTATTACTGCAACATGGTGTTTTTTCATATGTAGCGATTTCTTCTTGATAATTATAAGGAAATTTTTCACTTTTCCACTTCCCTCAACCTCGACAACATATCACTGTAAGCGATGTGCAAAGTCCCATGCAGCATAAACCCAATTGGGGTCTCCTTACAATGATCCATCCAGCCAACTTCTTGAATTGGGTTTATCTCCTAGCATTGCCCCATCTCAAGCAAGGGCCATAAGTGGGTTGAAATATGTAGAGGGATGCCTAATGTAAGCAGAGTATGGGACAAGTGTTGTGTGTCAAGTGAATTTAAAATTACGCCATGCCAGTGCTACCTCATGAATCGACTCGTTGTGTATGCCAATGCCAAGAAAAACCTCCAAAATTGAAAAATCTCCAAAAATTGTATGTTGCACTATATGATGTTTGTGATGATCCATACTATTGTACTTATGATTTTCCATATGAAATTTCCTCTACCTCACTTTCTTGTCATAGGTCACCTGTGGCCACATAGAATAGTAGTGCTTCCCCTCCACAAATGCTTTGTCAGGGGGATTCACCCTAGTGGCAAGCCATCCTTCTGAATCAGTAAAAATAATCGAAAATTGCAAATTGCAAACCAAGGAGATGGATGAATAGTCATGTGCATATGCCTAAAATTGGAGTTGAGGGCATGTCTATATGTAGAGTACAAAGGTTGTGCATACCCAAAACTAGAGTAGAAAGGTCGTGCAAACCCAAAACTGGAGCAGGGTTTGGTTATTGGATGCATATATGTCGAGTAGAAAGGTTGTGAAGGGAAGATTTCATAACTAATTAATATATGTTGAATCAATCTAATGGCCCAAGTTATTTATATCGTCTAACTCCCAAATCAATGGCATACGAAGAAACAGGTGGCATGGAAGGGGGTTCTTGTTGGGCGTGGGATCCCCCAAGGGAAGTTTTGGGGCTAAAAGCCCATATTTTGGTCCAATTTTGTAATCCAAGTGTGAAGACTCCGCATTTTGTGGTCGCAGAGCATGTAGATGTTAAAGAGTCATAGGGTTGTCCGCCCTTATTTTGGAAATGTAATGTCGGCTGTAAAATATCTACCCATGGTCAGCGGACCATGGGATTGTATAAATAGAGCTAAGTTGTAAGTAGTTAGGGATCAATCAATAATCAATGAAGATATGATGTATGAGAGACAACTCTAAAGTAGAAGTCTAAGTCTTGGGTCGTAGCGTAGGTAGAGGCTCTGCAGCTAAGTGCGCAAAGGCCTAGAAGTCCACAATTGAGTGTGCAGACCCCTGCAGCTGAGTGCACAGGGCAAGTCGAGTCTATAATCATTCAGAATTATCAATAAAGAAAAGAATTCTACATTTATTCATCTTTATTTCCTATTTATGCAGCTTGTTATGTTGAATTTCACTTATAATGCTTATATGATGTGTGAATATATGTAAATATGTTGGTTAAGTGGATGCAAGTAAGAACATATGTTTGTACGAAGCTAACTAAGACTGGTTAATAAGATAGGTAAGACACTTAGCCTAGTTTGGGAGATATCGTAGTCTGCTGCCCTAGCAGCACAAAAGTCCCTAAGCCGCAGGTTAGGGCTGTGCGAAAGCCAATTGTACCCTTTCTCGAAGGTATTGAAGAGTGGAACAGAGGGCTAAGTAACCTGCACGAAGGCAGGTATAGTTGAAACAAACCGACATCACAACCGTCTGAAGGGTGCAGAAACTTGGTTCCAGCATCCCCCCATATTGCTTCAGGTGAGACTTCAGTACGCGCTCCACGGGCTGATGCCGAAAGGGCCAGTAGTGTAGGGATTTGTTTGGCTAACTAACACTGACCCTAGGTCAGGTTCCCTCAAGCCAACAAATGGTTCCGTTTCTAGGATCAGAATCTGCATAAGATATGTGTGATGTCGTATCATTGGAATCCAACTAAGAAAGAAATCAAAGGCTGGTTGGACCGAAGGATCCACAAGTTCGTCGTACAAGAGAACAAAAACTCGTGACTATCAAAAGAACAGTGGTTGGACAGGTACCTATATATGGATATCCATGAAATATTTTTCGCCTCCTTTCCTACTAAGCTATATGAGTAGATCGTGAAGCTAGCAGATAGAACTTGACGGTCCTATTTTGTGGACCCCAGAGCTAGTGTGAAGGTTGGAAGCACCAGAGGATAAGATTGTCCATGTTGTCGATCATTGGCTAGATCGCGTCTTAGGAGGATTTGTTACTGAATTCGCGATCGACACCTCAGTCAGCTATAGTGAGGCAGAGCGATTCTTTTTCAAAGGACTGCAAGGTAAGTACGTAAAATCTTTGAATACTTGGATTAAAATCTTGTTGTGTGAAAAATGAGTTATGTAGCTACCTTGATGTTTGGGACTACACGAAGCAGAAAATTTACAAAAATGAAGGAAATAAGGGTCCGGAGCATAGCCCCTTGATTTCACCTCCGTCAGGGGAGGAAGAAGGGATCACGAAGGTCTCTCCACGAAGTGTTATTCAGTTGATAAGACAAGGATTCCCATGAATACCACCTCCACCCACACCACCGGCTGCAATGCCATCGCCTCCAACTTCACCCGTACCACCTCCACCTCCACCACCGTCGCGATTCAGTATGGCAAACACTGTGAAGTTGCCTGTGTTCAAAGGCTTGGGAAATGAGGGCCCGAACAAATTTTGATTCATTGTGAGGGTTGTATGGGAATCTCAAGGTGTTACATATGATCATATAAAGAAAGCGACATTGGTTAGTGCTTTGCAGGATCGCGCGATAACCCAAATGCTAGAGTAGTAGACATCCAAGCAGCACTAAATAGGGAATTTAGCAGGACTAAATCTAAAGTGCAATCGATCTTGGGATTCAAAGAGATCGTGATGCAACTAGGTGAGACGCCTTGGGAACTAGATCAGAGGCTGAAATGTACAATCGTGAAGCCAACATGAACTTGATAGATGGAAAGCATCACGAGTGGTTTGTGACTTTACTACTACCACACTTAAGGAGTGCATTGTCATAGCAGAAGATAACAACTTAGGAAGAGGCCTTGGAGATTTTCATGAGACTCCGATGTAGGATCCTAATTTAGGAGTCCAACAGATCCATGCATACCTAAAGAATTTGTGCCTTGAGATGCAAATTTTGAACCAGGAAAAGACGGTTCGGCCAGAGGTCTGAGAAGAGGTATGGTGCTTGAAATGCAAGAGTCATGGTCATGACAAGGACCACTGCCCAATCTTTAAAAATTACCTTGCAAGAGGAGGACTGATGCCTTTAAGGCCGGAAGCTCAAGTAGGACCTAGCGCAGTGCCTATTTTATGGTGCGACATCTGTCAGGTAGCCAGAAAACATGCCACGGATAACTATCACTTGTTAGAGAAGTATGTGCAAGCACCACAACATTTTTTCTACAACTCTTGTAGGTTAGTAGGACATGATGAGCATACTTGCAAGAGCTATGAATTAATGATGGACAGAACTCCCACCTACAAGGTTCAGGCCGAAATTCGGCCCCTTGACCATAATGCAGGGATGGTGCGGATAGGATTTTAGGGGCGCAGACAAGGCCAAGGCGGAGGAGGACCTGGTAGAGGTCGAGGACAATTTATTTGCTACAATTGCAGAGGACCAGGACACTATGCCCGTGATTACACTAATCCAACACATCTTTCGTGCAAGTATTGCACGTTGCTTGATCATGAAACAGAAGATTTTCCTGCGCTAATAGCTAGGATACGTGACAAAGGAGCGCTACCGCCTCCCCCAACTTAGAACCTACAGATGATGAGGTCTGAGCCGCGTGAGGAAGATTCGAATGTAAATATAGTGCTCTAGAGTGGAATCGCGATGGGAGATGACAAGGGGAAACAACCGGAAGACAGTACATGGGTTCGCAAAGCCCTGATGAAAGAGGCTAAGTTTGATTTGGAGTGTGCTTGTGAAGCCTTCATGGAAGCAAAGAAGAGATTCGTTGAGGCCTCCACTTCAGAAAGCAAGGATAAGCATGAGCCAGTGATGGACCCTTCTATGCTCACAACTTTCTTGGAAACCTATATGAAGTTACTGTGCAACACTAAGGCTATGAAAGGGTTACAAGAACTCATCAATAGATGTCATGGGACCACGCCAGGTGAGCCATGGATTGTGTGAAAGATTGGCAAGCATAAAACAAGGACGGGACAGGAGATGAGACTGACTGCACAAATAGGAGAATATGAAATGGATCAGGTCATTTTGGAAGTGGGTTCAGATGCAAATGTTCTACCGAAACAGACTTGGGAGAAAATGGGGAGACCTTCACTGCAATGGTCTCTGATTCAGCTAAGGATGGCGAATCAGCAAAAAATCATCCCCATGGGGAAGTTGTAGGAGGTGACCGTAGATATTGAGGGAGTGAGTGCGTTAGTGGATTTTGAAGTAATAGAGATTGTGGATGACAGAAATCCCTACCCTTTGCTCTTGGGAATTGACTAGGCTACTGATATGAACAGGGTAATCAATCTGAAGAAGCGAAAGTTGATCTTTGAGAAGAAATCACTGCGCGTAATAATACCTCTGGATCCTGCTGAAGGGTCGCGCTATACGGAGCCAGTCCAGGATTACGAGAGTGATGATGATCTAGACTACATCTATAAGATAATAGTGTGAGACCAAGAATGGTTGAATCCCACCGCGGATGGACAGATCACGTGGGAGCGCATGAGTTCCTGCACTTTGGACTTTGACGAAGAAATAGAATGCTGACAGAATCAGTTACATGAAGTAACTAAGCTGAATTGCAACATGATGACCTGGTCATTGCGTTGTGTGTTGTTATAGGAAATAAATATTCCTATTTATGATGGTCTAAATGAGGTAGATATCTTTTGGATGCATTTGAAAGAGAGGTGCCAGAAAAGCAACACTTCCAGGCCTTGGACTAGGTACTGCATGCTACGCCCACAAGATGGTGGGGTATGCACAAGGGAAGCTTCAATGATTGGCATGAATGTAGGAGGATGATGAGAGCATGATTTGGGAAGCCTAAGGTGCGACTGACAGACAAGTACGATGGGCAGGACGATCCATGCACGCATCTAGCCAAATGGACATAGGCTTATGGAGAAAAGCGACAACCTGAGTGGGTGCACCTATTCTGTCATACCCTGGATGTTATCCCAATGAATTGGTATATAGAAACAGAGCTCCAACATGGGACAGGTAAATGAGATATCCTACGTGAAGGATTCCTGATGACATTTAGTTTTTAGAATGGGTTTGACAGTATTGACGAAGTGCTACAAGAGGTGAAAGCAATGATCTTTAGGATACCACAGGATCCTTTAGACCTGATTCAACCTAAATGGGCTACTCAACTGAGCCGCGTGCTGGAATGTTATAATGTAATTTCTGAATAGGAGGACGAAGATCTGTGGACGATTAACATTCCAGAAATGGAAGGCCACCCCGAGGTTCAAGGACCGCAGATTAAGAACCCTAATATAATCGCGTCAATGAAAACAAAACAAGTGAACATTACTACGGAGGCAGAACCCAAATTCGCGAAGATTGGGGACTACTAGGACGATGCGATGGTGGATAAGGTTTTTGAATTGCTCCGCGAATACCAAGACTTATTCCCTATCAAGTTTACAGATCTGAAAGGAATAATCGCAGATCTCAAAGTGATGAAGATTATGTTAAAGCTCGACGCGAAGCTAGTTAAGCAGAGGCCTTATCGCCTAAATCTGAAATACAAGGAGAAGGTCCGCTTAGAGATAGACAAAATGCTAGTAGCAGGCATCATTGAGCCTATGGAAGAGTCCGATTGGGTAAGCCCATTGGTGGTGAAAGAGAAAAAGCAGAAGGATGAGATAAGGATATGCATGGATCTCAGAAAATTAAATGATGCTTGTGTGCATGATCCTTTCCCAACTCCGTTCACAGATGAAGTGTTGGACAATGTAGGTGGCCTAGAAGCATATTCCTTCACAAATGGGTTCTTTGGGTACCACCAAATCAAAATCTCGTCAAAGGATAGGAGCAAGGAAACCTTCATAACTGAGTGGGGTTGTTTTCAATATATTGTAATGTCGTTTGGATTGAAGAATGCACTTGCAATTTTCGCTCGTGGTTGTTGTGGCATTCAAGGAATTTATTCATAAGTTCTTGGAGGTATATTTTGATGACTGGACTGTATTTGGACTGGTTAAGTTCCATTTAGCAATCTTGCATTTGATGTTGGGTACTTGTCGAAGATACGAGATTGCACTCAACCTCAAGAAGTGTCTGTTCTACATTCCTTTTGGGAACCTATTGGGGCATGTGGGTTATAGACAAGGACTGATGGTAGACCCCCCGAAGATCATAGTGATTCTGAACTTGGAAGCACCGAGGAGTGTGAAATAGTTGCGTGCTACTTTGGGACATGCGGGGTATTACAGAAAGTTTATCAAAAGCTATGCCCAGATCACCGCGCCGATGGAAAATTTGATGAATAAGGATGTCACGTGTTGTTGGAATGATGACTGTAAGAAAATCTTGGATATATTGAAAGAAAATATAGTTACTGCATCGATTCTAGTCTTCCCGAACTGGAAGAAAGAGTTTCATGTACATGTCGACGCATCATGTATAGTGTTGGGGGCAGTACTAACACAAGATGGTGGAGAAGGCTTGGACCACCCTATCGCGTTCGTAAGCCGCAGATTGTCCAAAGCAGAGAAGAACTATTCTACCACTGAACGCGAGAGGCTAGCTATGGTGTATGTGCTCCAGAAGTACCGACACTACTTGCTAGGAGGCCACTTTAAGATGTATACAGACCACTTCATGCTGAAGTACTTAGTCAATAAGCATGTGTTGGGGGGCGAATTTGCAGATGGCTCTTATTGTTCCAAGAGCATGATTTTTAAGTTGTTGTGAAGCCTAGATGATTAAACGCGGGACCATACCATCTGTCGCTCATCGAAATAGGGGAGGAAACTACTAACTTGGAAGAAGGATTGCCTGACGCGCAACTATTTGTAGTGCATGTCGTGGATGGTCATTTTGAGGATATAATACACTTCCTAACAACAGGAACTGCACCAGAAGGATACTCTGTCTAGCAAAAGAAGGAATTAGTGGTGTGCGCAGCAAACTTCTCTGTCATTGTTGGGCATCTATACAAGATGGGGACTGATGAGATATTGTGAAGGTATGTACCTGAGTTTTAAAGAAGCAACATCCTTGCGGATGCTAATGGGGGTACCGCAGGAGGACATTATGCAGGGAGAGCAACCGCGCAGAAGATTCTACGCGCCGAGTTGTGGTGGCCAACCCTTCATTAGGATTCATAATCATATTGTAAGGAGTGTGATGTATGTCAAAGAACAGGCAGGCCACCGCGAAGGGATGAAATGCCTTTGAATCCGCAAATGAAGTTGCAACCCTTCAAAAAGTGGGAAATAGATTTTGTAGGACCTATTCATCCCCAAGGAAAGACAGGCGCGAGGTACATTATCACTGCAACAAAGTACTTGACTCGTTGGGAAGAAGCGTAGCCAGTGAAGGATTGCACAGGCGTGATGGCCGCGAAGTTCCTATTTGAACATGTACTGACGCGATTTAGATGTCCGAGGATCTTGATGAGTGATTGGGGTACACACTTCCTGAATGAGATGATCAACGCACTGACAGAGGAATTTCAAGCGTATCACCAAAATAGCATGCCCTATCATCCACAGTCTAATAGGATAGTGGAGGAATTCAACAAAGTGCATGCAAATGTGCTGACCAAGGTTTTCAATGCTCAACGAAGTGATTGGGACCTACGCATACCTGCAGTATTGTGGGCTTATCAGAAAACATGCAAAAAGCTAACAGGACAAACCCCTTTTAGGCTTGTCTATGGTGTGGAAGCCATAATGCCTATGGAATACATCGTACCTAGTATGTGCATAGTAGTGCTCATAGGTATGACGGATAGCGGATCCCTGGAAGAGAGGCTCGTGCAGCTGGTTGAAATCGAAGAAGAACAATTTTTGGTTGGATTTCACCTTCAGGTCCAAAAGCAGCATGAAAAGGCATGGCACAATCAATACATCAAGCTACGCAGATTCAAGGTAAACAATCTAGTTTTTTTGTGTGATAATAAGTTTGATAAATTCCCTAGAAAATTCAGGTTGCACTAGTTAGGGTCGTATGTTATGAAGGAGATTACCGAGGGAGGTGAGGCACAACTAGTCAAGTTAAATGGAGAACCCTTCCCAGGAAAGGTGAATGGCAGTCGCTTGAAGCCATACACCGGCAGTCTGGCCATGTGACTACATGAAAGTAGTACAGTCTTAGAACTCCAAGCAGCTGAAAGGAGGTGTGGGACTATAAACTACATTGCCGGGTTGGGGAGCTGCGTAATGTCAGCATTGCATGAAGCAGCAAAGTCTCACAGGGTCCATGATAGCACGAAGGTAGTTGCGCTACTTATGGAAATAGCGCACAGGTCCACAGGAAAGTGACCGTTAAAGTCACTATTCACGATTTGATGGTTGGTTTGAGGCCAAATGGAGTAGGCGATAGGCATTTAAGGCGAAATTTATGGATTAGATTCTTCAAAATCTGCCACCAATCTAGCATTAATGGACTAAATGTGAGGCGAACTGTTAGATTTTAATTCAAAAGGCGCTATAAATTACAAGTGGTTGTCCAGCGAAAAACACTTGGCATTTTGAAAATTCAGTTGTTATGCTATCAGGTTTGTATGGACCTTCGGATTTTGAAGCTTTGATAGCAAGTTCAGTGTTTGAGAGATTGCCAAAGGAGATGCAAGACCGCTTGACTAGAATGATGTCGACACCCGAGGAAGCCGCACAGGAAATTGCGGTAGCAGAAGATGCCCTGGAGAGTGTCGGAGTGATAGTTGAAGTCCCTAAATCACCCAAAACACTGAGACCAAAGAAGGATAAGCAAGCTATGATCCTGGTGCGCATCTCACCAAGAAACCCTCAGTGAACCAAGCTCACCCTACAGGAAAAGGGGGAGGCCATTGATCTGGAGGCCGACGAGGAAGAATCTGAAGAAATCCTAGTGGATGAGGAGGATGTGGAAGTGGAAGTTGAAACCCAGAGTGCAGACCCTATTACCAGGTTACTCAAATATGTTCCTCCACGCAAGGGCAAACCCAAGGTGCTGAAGAACATAGACAAGAGAAAGAGCTCCTTGCAAACTCTGTTTCTCCCAGATGACATTGTTTTTAGGGGCCACACTTAGGGCAAGTTCCTGTACTAAAGTTTGAATATTGGGACCTCACAAATCATGATAAATTCCCACATTTAGCGACTTAGTAGCTAATGCACTAACGGATTGACATGAATGCTAGAACAATCGAATTGGAATCGCAAACATGGCCGAGGGGTGTAGAGAAAACCGGGCTACTCAACCTGCTCTCGGTGTCGCATTACCACTACACCCTAGTGACCGTCTTCATCATCAGGCAGCTACTCTGCTTGGTGCATGATGGGTGTTCATGGCTGGAGGAGCTCATTCCCATTGCGGACTACTTGATCCATCGGATCACATGGCTGCCTTACTCAGGGGAGGATCCAGCCAATATATCAAAAGGAAAAGGTGGCGAGTTGGCCCTTGCAGAAGCTATGAAGAAGAAATTCAAGTTGGAAAAAAGGAAGTGGGGATATGCCATCTCGAGCATTAATAACCATGCAGTCAAGGTAGCGATGCAAATACTAGTAGGGAAGGTGATGCGGAAGTGTCGTGCGAATGAGGTGTCCACACCTATGATTGCACTAGCGGCCCACTGTGCTGAAGGAGTCTAGTTCAACTGGGCGAATTATCTATGCGGCAAGTTCCTTATGAACTGTCGTGAGGCATAGGAACAGTGCAAGACATTCCGCTATGCATGGCTCTTGATCTTGATTGTGCTGGTGGCATGGGAGCTGCCAGAAGACAGCCAATTCCCTTCATTCGCGCCTGACCTTCCAGAGGTAGCGAAGTATGCTTTGTTGTGGGAGACCAAGGACATGCAATGCATAAAAGAAAGAAATATCTTTTGGGTCTTGATGGAGATGAGTATCCAGATGGGGATCAATCGCAAGCCACGGTTGTCACCCACAGTATACGCCCATTTGTAGAGCTTAGCAGGGTTCAAAGCGGATTTCCACCATGTTTTTATCAGGGCACGAAATGACCCCGTGAAGACATGGCATAACTTACCATATCTAGTGATTAATGATGTGATCTTTGCAGTCCTCGAGTCTTGGCCACCGAAGTGGCGTGCTCTAGCAGCCTCCACGACGGAATGGACAAGTCCACTGCGCAACGTAAGAAGGAAGAAACAAAGCTTAGAATGGCACAGCTAGCTGAGAAGCATAGAAAGGAGGAAGCAGAGGCTAAGGCCCAGGAAGCACCCAATGCCATGAAATTGGTAGAACAATAGAAAATAGGAGGAGAAGAGCGCGAAGGACAGAAGTCACCTTCGCTTGTGACTGAAGCAGACACAGAGGAGCCAATGGAACAAGGTGGCGCAAACCCATAGATGACATCCACCTAGCTCAAGCATCAGCGCCCACAAGAGAAGGTATTGCCATGAAAGAAAACCAAGGCATCAAATAAATCCTTCGACCCAATCACCCTCACTAAGGGGGATTTGCGCGATATCAAAGAAATGGTAAGGGATGTCACCAGGGAGGCCTTCCAATAGTTTGAAGAATAGCAACAGTTGGTATTGGGGGCTCTCTGGACAAAGCTATAGGAGTTGCAGGTTCACACTCCACAGGCTGACACAGTGTCTACCAGCCTCGCAATCGACACTTCTGCTGCCGAGGAGATGTTGTGCACAAGGGTGACCAACACGGTACTACTACCTAATGGGGAACTCACTACAGAAAATGAGGTTGATAGGTCCACTGTTAGCAATCTGAAAAGGGTAGGATTGAATATGGTCGTGCTCCCTCAGGAGACGCTCTACCTCTTGCAGGATGGAGTCATCATGGAACTCAGGGCCTAGGAGAGTCATGCTTTGCAAGTGATAAGTGAGTAGTTGGGCCTACATTGCAATGAGGCAGTAGAACAAAACAAACAGATCATGTAGGTAGTAGAGGAAGCCTGTCAAATGGTCCTGGAGTTAGACATTCAGGGAGAAGAACTGGTTGAGGCGCACATCCAGAAGTTGGCCATAGGGGTGCGCGACACTAGGACAGAGATGGCTAGGGTTCAGCTAGAGCTGAACCTGCAGATCACAGAATTGCAGTTGAGGGATCAACCTTCAACTTCACCGAAATTCAGGGAACAACGTAGCACCGCTGTTACCACAGCAATAGCGGCAGTCGACAGTGCAGTATCATATTGCACGCAACTTTTTAAACAATCATTCAAGGTCCTGACCACTCTGCAGGAGGACCCGAATGTAGAGCACCTGGAGACAAAGGCACACAAGCTACAACAATGATATGACGAGGTCAAAGGGACTATGCAAATGGTCACCCTTACACAGAGATTTGCACGGATGTAGGAAGCAAAGGTGCTTAAGGAATAGGTGGATGTCTCTCAGCACAAAGAAGAAGTCCTAAAAGTGCGCCTACAACCATGGATAGATGAATCATATATGATCATAGCTTCAATTGAAGGGAAGCTCGCGATACTCCAAGCAACTCAGCAGAATATTCAAGGCAATAGTTCAGTGGCATTCACCGAGCAGCGAGTGGAAGAAGTCCAGCAGGTGACCACTCGGTGCACTATCGAGGTTGCGGTTATCAAAACGGAGTTGGGAGGTCTTCACGCTAAGATCGTCACACCTGTAGAGTGACTCGTGGGTGAGTCACGATGTTTGTGTTGGGGGCCTGTTGGGCGCGGGATCTCCCAAGGGCATTTTTGGGGCTAAAAGCCCATATTTTGGTCCAATTCTGTAATCCAAGTGTAAACACTCTGCATTTTGTGGTCGTGGAGCGCGTAGATGTTAAAGAGCCATAGGGTTGTCCACCCTTATTTTGGAAATGCAATGTCGGCTGTAAAATATCTACCCATGGTCCGCAGACCATGGGATTGTATAAATGGCGCTAAGCTCTAAGTAGTTAGGGATCAATCAATAATCAATGAAGATATGATGTATGAGAGATAGCTCTGAAGTAGAATTCTAAGTCTTGGGTCGTAGCGTAGGTAGAGGCTTTGCAGCTGAGTGTGTAGAGGCATAGAAGTCCACAGTTGAGTGTGTGGACCCCTGCAACTGAATGCGCAGGGCGAGTCGAGTCTATAATTGTTCGGAATTGTCAATAAAGAAAAGCATTCTATAGTTTCTGTGTCTTTATTTCCTGTTTATGCAGCTTGTTATGTTGATTTTCACTTATAATTCTTATATGATGTGTGAATATATGTAAATGTGTTGGTTAAGTGGATGCAAGTAAGAACATCTGTTTACGCGAAGCTAACTAAGACCAGTTAATAAGATAGGTAAGACACTTCACCTAGTTTGGGAGATATCGTAACCTACTTCCCTAGCATCATGAAAGTCCATAAGCCAAAGGTTAGAGCTGCACAAAAGCCAATTGTACCCTTTCACGAAGGTACTAAAGAGTGGAACAGAGGGCTAAGCAACTTGCGTGAAGGCAGGTATAGCCAGAATAACTAACATCACAACCATCTCAAGGGTGCGGAAAGTTGGTTGATCATCCCCCCATACTGCTTCGGGTGAGACTTCAGTCCGTGCTCCGTGGGTGAGCTGATGTCGAAAGGGCTAGTAGTGTAGGGATTTGTTTGGCTAACTAACGTTGAACCTGGGTGAAGCCCCCTCAAGCCAACAATTCTTCTCAAAGGGAACGCCTTATGGCATAATTAATGATTTTTGTTTTATATGTCGATGACTTGATCCTTACTAGTGATGAGCAACTAATTAGATCTTGCAATGAGGACCTTGCAAGAGAGTTTGAGAAGAAGGACATGGGCCTCATGCACTAATTCCTTGGTTTGGAGGTATGGAAAGGAGATGGGGAAATTTTTGTCTCTCAGGGAAAGTATGCCAATGAGATACTTGAAAGGTTTCACATGGACAGGTGCAAACCCATGGAGACTCCTCTAGCAAGGAACTGGAGGAAAGATTATGCTACTTCAAGTGAAGTAGTGGAGGCTACCATTTATAGGCAACTTGTGGTTTCACTCATGTATTTGGTGAACACACGACCGAACATGTGTTATGCAGTTAAACAGATTAGTCAAGAAAGGGTTAAACCCACCAAACTATATTGGAAGGCAACAAAGCATGTGTTGAGATGCCTCAGAGGCACTACTCAGTTTGGTCTTTAGTACAGATGGACATATCGAGTTAAGTTGTAAGGCTTCATAGAGGTATATTGGGCAGGGAGTCCATCAGACAGGAAAAGCACATAAGGAGGAATTTTTAGTGTGGGGTCTATTAGCCCTGAGGTGCAGCACTACTATTTTAACATAAATGTCCCCTATTTTAGCTCTAATGGTCCATGTCTCCTCTTGCTCCTCTTTGGCCATAAGCCAAACTTCAAAAATTATACACCCACGCTCATAAATGTCGGCAGGTCTGCTCTCTGTTCATCTCTTTTCCGTTGCGCTCTCCATTCTCCGATCTCTTATCAGATCAATCTCCACCGTCCATTTCATTCGTTGATCCAATGGCTATCGCGCATCGCTTAATCGCCCATCGGTGTATCGCAATTCCATCTCACTGTCCGCCAACCCTTCACCTCTACAGTTAACAATCAGATCTTGACCATTAATCTGAACTCAAACCGACGGTTGTCACTTAGCTGATCAAATCAACTTGCACGATGACCCTCAACCGTCGATCTTCCTCCATCATATCTGATAGTTCACAATGATTTCGGGTGAGCAACAAGCGAGAGGGATACCCATCCAATAAGGTAGTTTCCTATCTTCTCCTCACTGCTATGTGTCACTTGATGAGTGGAATCAGGTGCCAATCCGAATTACCACTTACCTCTTGTGATCTCGCCCGAAAGACCACCTTTCGCTTTCAAATCCGTCAATGCGATATCAATTCCTCTATCTCTATGATATGATCATGTCCATTGATCATATCAATCCAACGGCCCCATATCCCACTTCTCACTAGTCACCTGGAGAGGAAATTTGTTGGCTTTGTCAATGTTTTTTGACAGTCAGACAATTGAACTAAAATAGTGGAATATATGGTCGAAAGGGAAAAAAAAATAGCACGATGCAACCAAACCAACAGAAATGGTCATGGAATGTCACTGGCACGAGCGAGCCGCCTGACAGCGCAGAAAAATTACCAAAATTTAGTTATTGTGTTGTTAGAAAAAGAAACCTCTCAGCTCATGTTTGTCTAATTATGGAATCAAGTAGTTAAGAAGACAGAGGGGATAGATTAAGACATCTCGAGCCTCATAGGGTTCGAGAGCATTGTAAAAAGTCTATAAATGTTTGAAAGTTCAAAGTACCAAGGGTTCAACTTTTGGAGACTATGGATACTCTGTTCCTCCCAGCGTCTCATCTTCATTCCAGAAATACAAGCTGCTTTTGTTGTTACATGCTCAATTGCCATCTTCTCCTCTGTTCTAAGCTTGCACTTGAATAGGTTATTCATGTTTTCTTCTATGTCTAATGCCAGATAACTGTCATCTTATCTCTACATTGATAAATTAGATTTTCAAGCTTCATTTACTTTCTGTAGCTAGTCATTCGTATGTGTTTATGTATGTATCTGCTGGTACAGTTAGGATTCTCCATCTATTCATTGAATCTATAAACTATTGAGCATAAGTGGTCGAAAGCCTTGTCAAGCTGAGGGTGTTCATGCATGTCTTGAGTGAAAACAGAGTTAAAACAGTCATCTGACTTGATCCAAACCCCAATCCATTCCAATAGTTCAGAGAACGATATTGAAGTTTTATATGTTACCGGGCATCTCCAAGCTACAACCTAGGAGAGTTTCCTGGAGTGCTAACATAATTGATGCCATTGTCAGGGAGAGGAGACTGAAGCTCAAATTCCCTGGGGGATGACACAGATCCAGCTTTGATGATAGACAAAGCCTGGACACTATTTGGGTTGTAGTCATCTATCTGGAGACTCTACTGAAGGACGAACCTCTTGGCGACTCCACTGGATAGTTCTAGCTCAGTTTGTAAGGCATACTCAGAGAAATCTTCAGAAGCCATGAGCTGACCTAGTACCTGACCCTGAAAAAATCATCAAAGAAAGAAAGGCATTGCAAAAAGGAGCATCATGTTTAGGTAGCTCTAAACAACATTCTATATCTCTTCAAGAAAATCCTGTAATAGAACAAATACAAGTTGAGAGTATAGCATCTAATACTAGTAGCGAAGAAAAGATCTCAGAGATTCATAGAGCTCCTTATTCTTTAGGTTCTCCTTTCTTTGTAAGCCCAAAGGAATCCTCTCCTCCTATCCATCATACTCCTTTAGTACTATCAGTCACTCCTCAACCCTTTTTCATTCAGACTTCCAGTACCCTTATAGCCACCACAACTATGGCAGCACCTACCAAAATCGAAAGAATCATAGCTGCTAGCTATGGACCTCTAGTACTGCCCACTCCATTAAATGCCATGCCTACTAGAGAATATCATAAGTATATGCCTAAGTTCACTGGGACGGAAGGTGTTACAGCTGAGGAACATCTTGAATCATTCTATAGCTATGCTGATAACCTGGACATTAGTGAAGATGATGTATGGATGAGAGTCTTTGTCCAAAGTCTAGATGGAGAGGCTAGGAAATGGTTCAAAGAACTAACCCCAAGGTCTATAGAAAATACTAAGGCTTTAGATGATGCATTCCTAAAGCACTAGGGGGATAATAAGGATATACTCTACTACCACACCGAGTTTGGCAACTTAAAAAGGGAAAATGGTGAGTTGTTGTCTGATTTTAATAATAGGTTTAACTGCATGTACAGCAAGCTACCAACTGAAGTAAAACCCACCACTACCTCTGCTAAACTCATTTATGCCAATGCCTTTGATTCTGACTTTTGTCTATTGTTGAGGGAGAGACAATGTGCTACCTTGGCTTATATGCAGGATGCAACCTTGGAAGTATAATCGAACATCATGGATGTATAGAAGCTCAAGGGGAATGTTGATAGAAGGAGACAGAGGGGCAAATCTTCATCATCTTCAGACCCCGAGATAGATAAAATGACCAAGATGATAGAGTCATTAGCCTCTGAAATCTCCAAATTAAAGGTTGAGCAGCACCCTGGAAAAGGAAGAGTTCCTAATACCTTTTCTCCTAGAAACCCAAATCCATATAGAAGAGCTAATGAGCAGTTGCAGATTTTGCAAAGAAGCAAAGATGCCAATGAAGACCAAAGGGTGAAGACCCCTTTCCAGAATGTAGTCATGGAAGAAGAGTAGTTTGAAGAAGATGATGAGATCCATTATCTGGAAGACAAAGGCAGTGCCTCCTTTTTGACCTCAGCTGCCTATGAAAATTCATTATTCAATGACCAGATCAGCCAAGAGTGGGATGGTGGATATGTTCTGAAAATTGATGATCAACTCAGATATGATCTGAGGTCAAAGATGAATAATGCCAAGGAAACACTTTTTCAGAGAGTTGTTGTCCCTACAATACAACAAGATAGTAAGCATAAACGATCGGCAGTTGATCCCATCATCCTCAAAGCTCCAGCTCATGAGGTAAGAGGCCTTGACAAGTCTCCTTCTCCTTTCAGTTTTGGATCAAAAATTTAGAAGCTAAGCATACCTATACCTCTGATTGAACTAGTGAAGAATGAGTCCATCAAGAGATCTATCCTCAAGGCCCTTAAGCCTAAAGCCATCCAAGCCTCCACTGACTATGTAAATCTGCAAACCAATTGTTGTTCTCAGCCCAATGATTGAAAATTGTGATGACATCTCCCCATCATTCTATGTCTCTTTGACTATTCATGACAAAATCCTTCACAACTGCCTTCTTAACACTGGAGATAGCCATAATCTGATGCCCAAGGCTATCATGGATGAGTTGGGTCTTGAAATTACCAAGCCTTATCATGACCTGTTTTCTTTTGATTCCAGAAAAGTGAAATGTTTGGGATTAATCAAAGACCTAGCCATCACCTTGTCTCAACTGCCTACGAAGAGCATGATGATAGATATTGTGGTAGCAGATGTACCCCCCAAGTTTGACATGTTGATTTCCAGAGGTTGGATCAAGATATTAGGTGGAACATTGCAAAATGATTTGTCCTATGCTACTGTCCCAGTTTTTGGAGGAGAGAGTAGGAGATTATACAAAGAAGCTCAGTTGAATTATATCATCAGTGATGAGAGGAATCCCACTAATCATCTCATCTATGTTGTCGACACTGATTTTGGAGCCTGTATTCTTCAGATTGAAGAATCCTAGTTGGCCTCCATGCAGCTTAGGAAACCGGTTTGCCAAATCACAGAGGAAGAAGGCCCACAAATTTGGGACATGTTCTTTGATGGAGCTTGCTCTAAGGAAGCTACAGGGGCAGGTGTAGGCCTTGTGTCCCCCACACAAGAATGCATTCATTTATCTTTCAAGTTAACTTTCCAGGTCATAAATAACATAGCAGAGTACGAAGCCTTGATATTGGGCTTAAACGTTGCTAAAGAAATGGGCATCAAAGGTCTGAAGGTGTTTGGAGATGTAGACATTATCATTCAGTAGATGAACAAAACTTTCCAAGCAAAGCATCCAAGGTTGAAAGCATACAGAGATGAGGTATGGAAGCTCATAGGTTCTTTTAATAGTTTCAGCATTTCTTACATCCCTAGAATGAAGAACCGGCTTGCTGATTCCCTTGTTGTGTCTACTAGCACGTTTATTCCTCCTTTGCCTCCTAAATTGACTTATGAAGTTTAGGTGAAATATAGACCATCTCTGCCTGACAATGTCAAATACTGGAAAATTTTTTAAGATGATGATGAAATTAATAGGTTTTTACAAGTCATTAATGAATTTTCTGAAATGCACATTGACCAAGAAAACGAAACCATTGAAGAATGCAGCCAGTCCAAGCTAAAGGATGAGATTTGTCAGGATAACAATGTTCAAATGCCTAGTAACCATATACCTAAAGGATTGGTGCCCCTAGAGAAGTTGTTTGATCATAATGATGTACCTTATAAGCCTGCCAAAAAGGAAAATGAGTCTACAATTCATAGACATAATGTAGGGAGTCTAGCCCATCCAAAGTACATAAATCTGTCCACTCACTTGTCTTCTGCCCAAAGTTCTAAGTATTGCACCCTGATAAAAAAAAATTGTTGATATTTTTGCTTGGGAGTATAGTGATCTTAAGACCTATGACACCAACATCATCCAGCATAAGATTCCACTAGAGAAGAACACCATCCCTTTAAGCATAAATTAAGCCCTATCAGCCCTCTCTTATTGCCTTTGATTGAAAAGTAAATCAAGAAGCTATTGGATGCCAAGATCATAGTTCCCCTGAGGTATTCAAAGTGGATAGCTAACCTTATGGTAGTAAGAAAGAAGAATGGAGAAATCAGGGTTTGTGTTGATTTCAGGAATTTGAACAAATGCCCTAAAAAAGACAACTACCCCTGCCTAAGATGGAACACTTGCTGCAAAAAGTTTCAGGGGCTAGAGTCATGTCTTTCTTAGATGGATTTTCAGGTTACAATCAGATTGTTGTACATCCAAAAGACCAGGAAAAGACTGTCTTCACTACTCCTTGGGGCACTTTCATGTACTCCAAGATGCCTTTTGGATTGATGAATGTTGGGGCTACTTTTCAGAGGGCCATGGACATAGCCTTTGTGGGAGAGAAGGACAAGTTTGTCCTTATTTATCTTGATGACATAATAGTATTTTCCACCAGCCACAAGGACTATTTGCAACATTTGAAGAAGGTGTTTCTAAAGTGCAGACGGTTTGGAATTTATGTGAACCCAAAGAAGTCACAGTTTTCTCTAGAAGAAGGCAAACTTCTGGGACATAATGTTTCTACTAAAGGTGTGAAGATCGATCCGGCAAGAGTTCAAGCAATTCAGGCATTGTCCATCCCAAGGTCAAAAAGCGAGATTCAATATTTCCTAGGAAATATCAACTCTGTCAAGAGGTTTATTCCAAACTTTGCAGAGCTAGTGAAGCACATCATTTCCATGCTGAAGAAAGGATCAGAAATAAAATAGACAGATGGTGCAAGAAGCTCTTTTGAAGCCATCAAGCAAGTTATCATGGAATCTCCCACTCTA
The DNA here is from genome assembly GCA_000404065.3 of Pinus taeda. Taxonomy (NCBI): domain Eukaryota; kingdom Viridiplantae; phylum Streptophyta; class Pinopsida; order Pinales; family Pinaceae; genus Pinus; species Pinus taeda. The sequence continues at coordinate 51,919 of APFE030188055.1, read as the reverse complement.
ATCAATCTAGATTATACCCGGGATTTTTATATCTTCTCCTTTGCCTCTTATGATACACTTGCAGCAGTTTTATTGCAGAAAAATGATGAAGGTGTAGAACACCCTGTGGCCTTTTTCAGCAAAACTCTGAGGGACGCTAAACTAAGGTATAACCTTATTGAAAAACAAGCTTATTCTCTCATAAAATCTTGAAAGGCATTCAGAATTTATATTCTGCATTCCAAAGTGGTTGCATATGTACCTTTAGCCTTAGTAAAAGATGTCCTAACTCAGCCAGATATTGATGGAAAGAGAGCTAAATGGATTGCAAAATTCATAGAGTTCAACATAGAGGTGAAGCCCACCAAGCTTTTCAAAGTCCAGGGCTTAGCTAAGCTTATGGCTTAGGAAAATTGCAGTTTTTTAGACATCAATTGCATGGGTTCAAATTCCTGTTGTGAGCAGACAAAGGAAGCAACAGAAGAGCAAGAGAAGAATCAGTCTTTGGCTGAAAATCTAACAACCTGTGAATGGCATTCTAATGTAGTTCATTTTTTGCAAAAGCTAGAAGTCCCTCCAGGGCTTAGCTCAAGTCAAGCTTAGGCCATTAAGCTTAGATCACACAAATTCTGCATTAATAAAAACTTGCTTTATTAGAAAGACCCATCAAGTATCCTCTTGACATGTCTAGAAAAAGGACAGTCTGTGGAAGTCACACACCAGTTCCATTCTAGCTCCTATCAAGGGCATCATTATTGGAAAACCATAGCCCACAAGATCCTGAGAGCTGGGTATTATTGGCCTACTCTGTTCTCTGATGTGTTTTCTTTTGTGAAGTCTTGTGACAAATGTCAGAGGTTTGCAAGAAGACAACAGCTAAAATCTCTGCCCTTGAAGCCAAACATGCTAATGGTCCCTTCCAGCAGTGGGGCTTGGACTTCATAGGTGAGATCAATCCACATTCCATTGGCCATCACAAATGGATCTTGGTAGCCACTGATTATTTCACCAAATGGATCGAGGCTATACCCACTAAAAATGCTAATCATCAGGTTATCATAAAGTTCTTGAATGAGAATATTTTCACTAGATTTGGTTGCCCAACCAAACTAGTCACTGATAATGTCGCAGTTTTTAGGGAAGAAGAATTGGTGGACATGTGTGAATCCATGGGCATTCAATTGGTGCATTCTACCTCATATTATCCTCAAGGCAATGGCCTGGCAGAATAATCTAACAAGAGTCTTGTAAGGATAATCAAAAAACTATTAGAGGACAACAAAAAGAATTGGGATTCCAAGTTGAAGTTTGCACTATGGGCTTACAAAGTTACCAACAAGAAGTCCATAGGAAATTCTCCATTTAAGCTGGTTTATGGCACTGATGTTGTTTTTCCTATATAGCTAATTCTTCCTGTGGCCAAATTCTTCCAAAAAGAACAGGATGAAGAGAACAACATGGCAAGGAGAATGAGTAACTTGGTTGAATTACAGTAGATCAAAGAAAAACTGGTTGAGAAGTCAAGAATTCATCAGAAGAAGAACAAAGAAACCTTTGATAGGAAGGCAAAAATGGACAGTTTTCAGGTTGGTTACTGGGTTCTCAAATGGGATGCATTGAAGGAAAAGAATGGAAACCATGGTAAATTTGATGCCTTATGGACAAGACCATTTGTCATCGCTCAAGTTTAGATGAACAATACATTCATTCTACACAATTTAGAGGGGGAAGGTGTTTTTGATGGCCCATTCAATGGGCGATTTTTGAAACTTTACTTCATATGAGGCTTTAAGGCCTTAATATTGCAATAGGTTTTTTCATTTTTTATTTGTTATGAAAATAAACTCCATGCCCAATGGAACACTAGGAGATAAGTTTGTTTTGGTTGTTACTAGAAAGGAAGTAGTCTATAGTTCTTGAAACCTCACAGGGAGGCTTTCATCCCCAGAAGGAGCCAGTGTTAGCCCTGAGGTGCAACGCTGCTATTTAAATAGAAATGTCCCCTATTTTAGCTCTGATGGTCCACGTCTCCTCTTGCTCTACTTTGGCCATAAGTCGAACTTCAAAAATTATACACCCGCGCTCATAAATATCGATGGGTGTGCTCTCTGTTCATCTCTTTTCCACTGCGCTCTCCATTCTCCGATCTCCGATCAGAACGATCTCTGCCATCCATTTCATTCACTAATCCAATGGCTATCTCACATTGCTTAATCTCCCATCAGCGTATCACAATTCCATCGCATTGTTCGCCAACGCTTCACCTCTGCGGTTAACGAACAGATCTTGATTGTTGATCTGAACTCGATCCGATAGTTGTCGCTTAACTGATCAAATCAACTTGCATGATGACCCTCAACTGTCGATCTTCCTCCATCATATCCGACAGTTCACAACGATTTCAGGTGAGCAACAAGCGAGAGGGATACCCATCCGATAAGGTGGTTTCTCTCTTCTCCTCACTGCTACATATCACTTGATGAGTGGAATCGGGTGCCAATCTCAATTACCACTTACCTCTTGTGATCTCGCCTAAAATACCACCTTTCACTTTCAAATCTGCCCATGCAATATCAATTCCTCTATCTTTATGATATTATCCTGTCCATTGATCATATTGATCCAACAGCCCTGTATCCCACTTCCCACCAGTCACCCAAGGAGGAAATTTGTTGGCTCTGTCAGTGTTTTTTGACAGTGAGACAGTTGAACTGAAATAGCGTAATATATGGCTGAAAGGGGAAAAAACAACAGCACGATGCAGCCGAACCAATAGAAATGGTCATGGAACATCGCTAGCATGAGCGAGCCACCTGACAACATGGAAAAATTACTAGAATTTGATTACTGTGTTGTTAGAAAAAGAGACCTCTAAGCTCATGTTTGTCTAGTTATGGCATCAAGTAGTTAAGAAGACAGAGGGGATAGATTAAGACATCTCGAGCCTCAGACTGTTCGAGAGCATTGTAAAAAGCCTATAAATGGTTGAAAGTTCGAAGTACCAAGGGTTCAACTTTTGGAGACAGTGGATACTCTATTCCTCCCAGTGTCTCATCTTCATTCCAGTAATACAAGCTTCTTTTGTTGTTACGTGTTCAATTGCCATCTTCTCCTATGTTCTAAGCTTGCACTTGAATAGGTTATTCATGTTTTCTTATGTGTCTAATGCCAGATAACTATCATCTTATCTCTGTGTTGATAAATTAGATTTTCAAGCTTCATTTACTTTCTGTAGCTAGCCATTCATATGTGTTTATGTATTTATCTGTTGTTACAGTCAGGATTCTCCATCTATTCATTGAATATATAAACTATTGAGCATTAGTGGTGGAAAGCCTTGTGAAGTTGATGGTGTTCATGCATGTCTTGAGTGAAAACAGAGTTGAAACAGTCATCTAACTTGATCCAAACCCCAATCCATTCTAATAGTTTAGAGAATGATATTGAAGATTTATATGTTACCAGGCATCTTCGAGCTACAACCTAGGATATTTTCCTTGAGTGCTAACAGGGTCAACAACAGTTTCTCCATACAACAGGAAGCAGAGATTTGTGGCACTTAGCTTAGCAGAAGGAGAGTACATGGCTGCAATTCAAGTAACATGTGAGGCTATTTGGACGAGAAGGATTCTTGTTGGGTTATTTGGTCAAAAGATGGATCCTATAATGATTTAATGTGACAATCAAAGATGTATCAAAGTCTCTGAGAATCTAGTATTTCATGATCGATCCAAGAATATCGACATCTAGTATCACCATCTACAAGATTGTGTGCAAAGGCAGATTATGTTGTTGTCATACATTCCGATAGAGGAACAAGATGTAGATATTTTGACAAAGGCTTTGTCAAGAGGAAAATTTGAGTTCCATATAAGTAGGATTGGGGTATCTGATAATCCCTTTCTTGCTGAGAGGGAGTGTTGAAAATGCAGCTAGAAAATATTGTTTTGACTTTGCCTTGGTCAAACTAGATTAAAAAATTGAATTTCAATTTCATCATAATACTTGGAGGTAGTTAATTGAAGTGACATGGCTCTTGTCACTCATTTAACTCAATAATTAAAGTTGTAGACACTTTATTTTAGTTCTACATGATTGATTGCTAATTTGTAACAATCTATTTCAGTTAAATTGAGTTATTGTCAGTTTAACTAGTTCTAACTGTTAGAAGAACTAGTGGATGTCAAGTTGTGGGTGTGTAACTTCAACTACACTGGCTGGTCAATTAGCCCAAAATAATTTTTTCATGCAGAGAATTCGATTTACCCAATTGAGATTGGAGTTCAAGGGAAGTGTACTATCAGTTGTAAACTATTCCAAGTTGTATAGGTGGTGCATGTAGTTAGAGGATTGACCTATGGTAATTGTGCAATTACTTGGTGTGAAATTCCTAAATAATACAGGAAATTTCCCAAGGGAACAAAGCAAGGAAATAGGAGCTTGAATGCTTGAAAAATTGGCAAGTGTTGGGCCAAGATCAGTCAGTCAAGCAGAGGATAGAAGATACAGGTGTACGTTGTGCTCAAGCTTGAGAAAGCATATTATATTCATCCATATTCTTTGATTAATGCAATACATATAATAAGGGGTTTTGAGAAATTGCTTTCCCCTAGATACATCTATGTGTATATGTGATGTTTCCTTTTTCATGTCAATGATTTTTGTTTTAGACGGTTAACTCCCGTAGATCAATAGAGTAGCTTAAATTCTTGTGATTTAGTAAATTTCATGAGCAGTTTTGAATCGACACATTAATTTCTACAATAATGTCTAACAAGATGTCAAAAAATTGAAAGGTTTTCTAAGGAAATACTTAAATAACATCATTATCAAATCAATATCAACCCTCTTGACCTACAATAATCATGGCATCCACCTAGTACCTATGGTACAACATTAATAACAACTAGTCACCATGATATGTCAGTACCTCAACCTCATGGTATCCAGACTAGTCTGTGTTCATTATCACATGACTAGTGCACATAGTCCAAGTGAAACTCCAAATGGCCTCAACCTAGGCTTGGATGCCAAAACATGCTCTCTCTAAACAAAGATCCAAACGGTTATCTCAAAGATATGAGAAGCTATCTCAGACAAGTAACTCTCTTAGGGATCCAAGTAGGATGTTGGGAGGCACCAACTAACCTCTACTAGACCATTCTCCCTAATTCTGGTCACATTACTTAACACGGGGAGAATGTTTTTCCAGCGGATCATTCTTTCTCATTTTGGTCAATATACTTGATACAAGGATAACATCCCTAATTATGAACAAAGTACATGACACAGGAAGAACGTTTATCTACATATTTTATGTATACATGATATCTCTAAGAAAAAGGCTAATATCATGGATATTATCTTTATCTAGGTTAATACCCTTGACCAACATCAAAATCATCACCAATATGTACCAGAACCCAAGTTATCTCTCCTAACTGATGGTACTTACTCAACTAGTCACCATGATCTGATGGTGACTCACCTCATGGTACTCTGACTAGTTCAGGGTTGTCATACCCCATGGTCAAACCCTAGGGAAACCCGTATCCCAAATATAAAGGCCTTTCTTTAAGCCATGATGTTGAACAGGCACCCACTCCTTGAGTTTTCGAGCTTCAGAGACCATTCATTTCAAGAATGTTTGTCCCTCATGTTATCTCACAAACAATTTGGGTCTTGCTCATGTTGTCACCAACAACTAAACCGCATCCCTGTTGTCCACCCATAAGTAGTCTAGGCCAAGATCCTGTTGCTACCAACAATCTGAGCAATACTCCTATTGTCTATCCATCAATAGTCCAAGCCAAACTCTTATTGTCACCAACAATTCAAGCCATACCCCTGTTTTCCATCCATGAACAATTTGTGCTAAGCTTCTGTTATCACCAATAGTTTGATCCATACCCTTGTTGTCCATCCATCAACAATCTAACCCAAGCTCTTGTTGTCACCAACAATCTGAGCCATACCCTTGTTTTCCATCCATTAACAATCTAGGCCAAGCTCCTGTTGTCACCAACAATCTGAGCCATACCCATATTGTTCATCCATCAACTGTCTGGGCCAAGCTCCTATTGTTACCAATAGTCTGAGCCATACCCCTATTTTCCATTCATCAACAATTTGAGCCAAATTCCTATTGTAAACAACAATCTTATCCATACCCTTGATTTCCATCCATCAGCAGTCAATGCAAAGCTCTAATTATCACCAATAGTCTGAGCCATACCCATGTTGTCCATCCATCAACAATCTGAGCCAAGCTCTTGTTGTCACCAAAATTCTGAGCCATACCCTTGTTTTCCATCCATCAACAATTTGGGCCAAGCTCAGGTTGTCACCAACAGTCTAAGCCATACACCTATTTTTGTCACATTAAATCTCCCTCACTTTTAGAGGAGTTCACCACTAATCCAAGCTTGTCTTTGAAGTATACAAACATCTCCTGATGCAAAATTTTTATGAAAAATTGCATTTGTCTTCTCATTAGTGGAGATATATTGGAGCCTTGCCACTCCTTTTGTACCATATCACAAATGTAGTGGTACTTGAGCTCAATATGCTTCAACCTACCATGAAACTTTGGTTGTCATAAAATATCATGGTTGATTCTAGCACTTGCACAAACACTCTGGAAATCAATTTCCGAAGCCAAACTACTTCATAAAAAATTGCACATGCTGCAATATATTCAGATGCAACAATATTAAGTGTTACGAAAGAATGTTTCCTACTCATACAAGAAACCACTATTGAGCCCAATCAAAAAAATCCGCCAGATGTACTCTTTCCATCAATGACACTTTCATCCCAATCAAAGCTAGATTATTTTAGCAGCCTAAGCTATGTAAACATCTCCTCCGACATTTACCCACTTTTACAAGCTCTCCTAGGTAAACATAAGATGAGTGTCACTATGATATGACATGACATCCAAGTTCTAGTTATGGAAGGGGGGCCTACAAACTAACATCCCACAGGGACTATCGACCACTCAAGAGCCTACAAACCACCCTAGGGGATCAATCCCTAAGTTATAACTCTTTTTCACATAGTTTAACCTCTAACCGCACCCACAAGACTACATTCATGTGGTTGGGAGGCTATAACCACACTCACAAGTTGGCTTGTATGCGGTTATGACCCAATTTATTCAGTTCAATGCATGTGTTCATGAGATCTATGCCACTTTTTTAGGAAAGCCTCTAGACCACTACCAAGACCTCCCTGTAACTTCCCATAATCATGATTAAGATGACAACAATGCCATACATTCAAAATTGAACAAGACCTTGGCTAGGACATGCCTAATACACAACAACAATTTCATCAAACACGTGGTAAACATGAAAGCTACATGTCATGAATGCATATATGATCATAAACTTCTGAATTTCATCTTAGAATCACCTACAAGGTTCAATTCCCTCTCTAGATAGCTACAACAACACTTGTTAGCCCATGCATTCATCAACCATCCAGTAAATTACCAAATCATGAAAAAGAGCCATAGTTAGAGAACATCATATAACTAGGTATATAACCAGCATATAAACATAATAGAGACCATAAGAATCATCCATATTTTCAACATGATAACTAATATAAGTGCTCATAGATAACAATAGGAAAATAGTTCTTATTAACATATGCAAAAGTCGACCAAGTTAGGGACTTCCACGCACCACCTGACCATAGATTAGGCTGAACCAAATATCTCTTTCAGCCAATCACCCCTGCACCATATTACAAGCATGAATGTGGGACCATAAGGGTTAAACCAGAACAAAACCAACCAGGGCTTCCAGAGGCCAAACCACCTCAACCCTCAACCACGATGATCTCACCTATACTGTCTAGAAATCAGTAACACCAACTAGATCAGTCTCTACCCAAGTTGTATAGGGCTCCAAGAACTAGTAACTCAACCCATAGCTAAACCAGGACTTCAGAGAACTTGTTCCAACCCGTTGCTCCAAGGACTAATAACTCAACCCATAATGGTCTAGATCATTTGTCCCAACCCGTAGGCTCTAGGAACTAGTAATTCAACCTAATCTATTTCAAGGATCTAGAGCATTTGTTCAAACCCACACCAATAGGAAACCTGATAACCAGTCAGAAAAACAAGTGGGAAACCCACATCACCATGGATATCCAAGAAATGGCAAGGCAAGATGGAAACCACTATCAATCCAAGTGAATCTACATGTCAATGACAACACATAATGAAGGAACCACATGCATATACCATGCATCCAAAAATCAACAAGGAAATATCACATGCAAAATGTTACTTTCAAAGTATCCTTTTTCTAGTTGTTGATCCAACTATCCCCCTTGTGCTCCCTTTCTTCGCTTTTCTTTCCTTTACTTTCCTTTGCTTTCTCCAATCTGAGTGAATGTTAGACTACTCCAATAGTGCTCTAAGTGTGCAAGAGTATGAGAGAATGAGAATGTGAAAAGAGAGAACCAAAACTAAACTGACCAAAGTTGTGAATTTTTTCTCTGATGCCTTTTTATTATTGATGTCTCCTTTTTTCTTCATTTTCCTTCATTTTTCATCTAATTTCCCTTGCGTGGAAATTTGTGTCTCTGCACCTTCTGTTTCAACTATTTTCCTTTATTTTCATAACTAAATGTCGATTATTGTCTATTTTCCTTTTCCAATGTCTTTGAAAATCTCCATAACCATTATTAATCCATAAGTGATGCCCACTATAATGTTTTCCCACCATTAAACTTGGAATATCTATCCAAATACCTTGGTCTTATTTCATTCACATGGAAAATCAACCAGCTTACAAACCCCTCCCCCTTGGGGGAACACCATCCTCGGTGTTCAATGACACTTATAACCAGCAAACGTGTTATCCATAGAACTTTATAGCACTACGTGATGCATCATTTAAATCATACCAAATTGTTGAAACTATTGGGTGTGTGTTATATTCCTTCTATGACTACCCCATGCACGGGCGTTTACAGGAGGCAGTAGACCCCTTGCACAGGGTCCGGGGCAACGCCCTGGGAAAAAAATTTTGGACCCTATATTAGGTGGGTAGACCTACCTATGGTTTTGTGCATGGATTTCGCACATGGTTTTGGGCATGATAGTTTTCTGTCCATGGTATTTTGTAGATCAGGTGAAGGGAACTACGGTTGTGTTCTAATCCAGGGTTAATGGATTGGGGTTTATGGATGCTTCGGCATGTATATATATGTATTGTAACATTGAAAGGAACAAAATGAAAAATCAATCTGGTAGTCCCAATTATGGGATCCAGGGGAAAATCTTTGTGTATATTTGTTTTATGTGTTATGCTCTCGCCATTGTTTATTTTCTAATTTTAGAATTCAAATGCAGGTAAATTTTGTATGGCGTTAAAACCTACATTTGGTATCAGAGTTGTTTGGCTTCAAGGCGACGCCTTTGCTGCTAAGGGGTTTTGCTCGAGCCTATGGTAGACCCTATTTAGTGGGAGATCTATGGGATCGATTCTTGTGGTGAAAGAATATGGCGAGCAGTGGAAAGATAGAGATCGATAAATTTAATGGTCATAGTTTTGAGTTGTGGAAACTCAAGATGGAGGATCTGTTGGTGGATAAAGATCAGTGGATCGCAGTAGATCCATGTACTAAACTAATGGCAGTGTTTGATGCAGAATGGAAGAAGTTGGGTCAGAAGACTAAGAGCACAATATGATTGTGTGTATCATATTCAGTATTGTTGGATGTATCAGGGGAAGCTATGATGAAGGCTTTGTGGGACAAGTTAGGGACTTTGTACCAATCTAAGTCTCTAGCAAATAAATTGTTCCTACGGAAAAAGTTGTATAACTTGAGGATGAAAGATGGAGACTTGGTGACAAAGCATCTGAACACATTTAATACTATGGTAAGCCAATTATTATCTGTTGATATTATAATTTTAGATGAAAATAAGTGCATCAGTTTTTTGTATTCTCTACCAAATTTGTGGGATAGTTTGGTTATTACAATAGGTAGTAATGCAACTTCCTTGCAGTTTGATGAAATAGTCTCATCCTTGCTGACGCAGAAGATGAGATGGAAAAATATGGAGACCTAGAATGGTGATGTCTTGTCTATACGAGGACAGTCCTAGAACAGAAACAAAAATAAATCCTCAAGTGGAAGATCTAAATCTAGAGGGAGATCTAAATATCTAGGAAAACCTGTAAAGATTTGCTGGAAATTTGGAAAGGAAGGGAACTACAAAAGAGACTATAAATCTAAAGCTTCTGAGAAAGGAAAGGGATTTGATGATGCTCCTTCTGTAGAGGCATGGTTGATTGACTCAGGTGCATCCTTTCACTTCACTCCCCATAGAGAGTGGTTCTGTGAGTATGAGAAATATGATGGTGGGGATGTCTTCTTAGGGGATGACAGGAAGGCTAGAATCATTGGTCATGGAAAAGTCAAGTTGAAGTTGCAAGATGGAAGGATTAGAAAACTTGTGGGTGTTCTGCATATTCCTGCATTAGCCAGAAATCTAATTTTTTTAAGCAAGCTAGATTGTGCAGGTGTAAAAACAGTGTTCGAGAAAGATACCTGTAAGATGGTTCAGGGAGCACTGGTATTGATGTGAGGAGTTCAGATTGGAACTTTGTACAAGTTGCAAGGTAGAATTTTTATTGATGGGTGTAACAGTTCTATGGTTCCTGAAAGTGGAGTAGAAAATCTAGTTTTCTCTGGAGAAAAGACCATGCTATGGAATCAAAGGCTTGGACATATTGAAGAGAAGGGCCTTCGAATACTTCATGGTAAAGGTATGGTAGAAGGTATGTCTAATAGCTCTCTAGATTTTGATTTTTGTGAAAATTGTGTATATGGGAAGCAGAATCGGGTGAGTTTCCCCTCTAGTGGTAAGAGGGTGAAATAGATATTAGATCTTGTGCACAGTGATGTGTTTGGACCTGTGTCGGTTCCATCACTAGGTAAGTCTATGTACTATGTATCATTTATAGATGACTTCTCAAGGAATACATGGATATTTTTCCTCAAGAAGAAATATAAAGTCTTTGATAGGTTTAAATAATTTAAGGCTCTGGTGGAAAACTAGATAGAGAAGAAGATAAAGGTGTTGAGGACAGATAACGGCGAAGATTTTTACAAGAAGGAATTTGAAGAGTTCTCTAAGAAGTGTGGTGTAGCATGAAAGAAGACTACTCCATACACACCTGAGCAAAATGGAGTTGCAGAAAGAATGAACAAGACATTGATGGAAAGGGAAAGAAGCATGCTCAGTGATGTTGGGTTAGGACAAGAATTTCGAGCAGAGGATATGAAGACTGCATGTTACCTAGTCAACAGATCACCTTCATTGGCGTTGGAGGATAAGACTCCATAAGAGGTATGGACTAGTAAGAAACCTTCTCTTTCACATCTGAGGGTATTTGGATGTGATGCATATGTACATGTTCCAAAGGAGAAAAGAACAAATTTGGATAGCAAATGTGAACAGTGCATCGTTATTGGGTATAAGGATGGTTTAAAAGGTTATAAGATTTCAAACCCAGTAAAAAGGAAGGTTGTGTACAGCTGCAGATGTGGTGTTTAGAGAGGTGAAAGATGTTATCAAACATGAAGTCCTACCAAAGGAACCTGAGAAGATAGAGTTTGAGCTAAAGGAGGAAAAATCAGACTCTACAGTAGAAGAGGGATCCGAAGATGAAGAGCCACAAACTTTGATTGTTAGAAGATCAGTTCGAGAAAGAAGGTAGTTGGAAAGGTATAGTCCATCTTCTTTCTGTTCAAATTTTTCTTTATCTATTACTGATGATGATCCTAGAACTGTGAAGGAAGCAGTAGATTTAGAGGATGGAAAACTCTGAAAGAGGCCATAGTTGATGAAATGGCATCTTTGCACAAAAATGAGGCTTGGGATCTGGTGGAGTTGCTCGCTAGAAGGAAACCCATTGGTAGCAAATGGATGTTCAAGAAGAAGATGAATGCAGAAGGAAAGGTGGATAAATATAAAGCTTGGTTGGTAGCAAAAGGTTGTTCCTAGGTGCCGGTGATTTGGTGATATTTTTTCTCCTATTGCCAAGGTAGCTTCTATTAGATTGCTTTTATCTGTTGTTGTTGCCTTTGATTTTGAGGTAGAATAGATGGATGTGAAGACATCATTTCTTCACGGGGATCTGAAAGAAGAGATCTACATGAAACAACCTGAAGGCTTTGCAATGCACGGCAAGAAAGAACTGGTATGCAAGTTAAAAAAGTCTTTGTGTGGGTTAAGATAGTCACCAAGGATGTGGTATTAGAAATTTGATACATTTATATGGGGACTTGGCTTCACTAAAAGAAAAGCAGATCACTATGTGTATTTTAAATTAATTGGTGACCATGTTATTTATCTAGTCTTGTATGAGGATGATATGTTGTTGGTTGGAAATGACAAAGAAATCATTCAGGATTTGAATACCAAATTGTCCTCCAAATTCGACATGAAATATCTTGGTGTTGCAAACTATGTTTTGGGCATGGAAATTAAACGAGATCATAAAAAGAGGAATCTCTAGTTAAACAAGAGGAAGTCTATTGAGACAATACTGCAAAGGTTTAATATGCAGGATATTAAACCAGTGAAGGTTCTTATTTTGGTAGGTGTAAAGTTATCTGTTAAACAGTGTCCCAAGAAACAACAAGAGGAAGAGGACATGTCACGTGTTCCACATGTAAGTGCAGTCGGTAGTCTGATGTATGCAATGGTCTGTATTAGACCAGACATTGCACATGCAGTGGGAGTATTGAGCAGGTTTATGTCAAAACTAGGGAAGGAGCATTGAATAGTAGTGAAGCGGGTTTTCAGGTATTTTCATGGCACTAGTGATTATTGTTTGTGCTACCAAGGAAGACCAGCATTGAATAGAGTTTTAGACATCCATGGCTTTGTTGATGCAGACTGGGCTAGAGATCTAGATCAGAGAAGATCTACAAGTGGGTATGTATTTAACCTATTTGGAGGTGCAGTCAGTTGGATGAGTAAGAGACAATCTGTAGTGGCGTTGTTAACTACAAAGGTAGAATACATGGTAAACACTAATGCAAGCAAAGAAGAAGTTTGGTTGCAGAGATTGTGTTCAAGTATGGGGTTAGTACAGTGAGCTATAAGGATAAACTGTGACAACCAAAGTTGATCCGGATTTAAATAGGAATGCAACAAATTACAGAGATAACCATATACACAAAAATGCAGTGGAAATAATACTTCGTTTCATTAATGTAAAATACTGAGATATGCTTACAAACAGAAAATGGAAATAAACAACTAGGGCGATGGTAGCTTATCTCTGAGAAGAGATGTGGTGCTACATGCCTTTGAACTATCTTAAAATGAGGCTTGAAGGCCTATTTATTGTTGAGAAATAATGGAAAACCCTTCACATCCCAAAACCTGGCCCTATAAGATGAAACGCCAAATTGTGGGCCCTGTTTGGATAAATTGGTACATCAATTTCCCGAGGTCGTAACTTTGGCATACGATCTTCGTTTGACACGTACAATAGCTCGTTAGAAAGATCTATCTAAGCACTAAAACTTTTGGAAGGGCAACATCGGTCCATGGACCCATGTTGCCCCCAAAGTTCCCAAAAACCATTATTTAGGGCCTCAAAACGGCTCCGGAAGTTCAAGCCCCGAAATGCTAAAAATAGTAAACTGGGCTACAATTACAGAAACTGAAAAACTGAAAGAGATAGTTGTGGGGGTCCAAATGGGATAGGTGGGTGGCCACCAACATCCACCTAGATCAAAAGTGCAATTTTCTTGGCAAAGAACCCTACTTATCATTCAAATACAAAGAACATTAATTTTCAGTATCACTTTGTGAGGGATATGGTAGAAGACAAAAAGTTGTTGTTGGTAAAGGTGGACACTTTGAAGAATACTGCAGATGCATTGACAAAATATGTGAGCTCTGAGAAGTTCTCTTGGTGTAGAGAAACAATGGGTGTTGCTAGCCTAGATCAATGACTAAGCTATCATATGGCCCCCTGTGGAAAGAAAACAAAAAATGGGAGAATGTTGGGTTTTGTTATATTCTTTCCATGACTAGACCCAGTAGTTAAAATGGGGGCTAGAGGGGTGGCGGAGCCCCCCCCTTTGTTGCAATGGGTGCAACAAGGGGGTCACATGGACGGTGATAGCCCCCCCTTGTTCGAGGGTTTGAGGGGGGTGGTAGGCCCCCTCTACGGGGTTCGGGGCAGCACCTCGGGGAAATTTTTTTGGACCCTATATTAGGTGAGCAGACCTACCTTTGGTTTTGTCCATGGATTTCGCACATGGTTTTGGGAGTGATGCTTTTCGGTCCATGGTATTTTATAGATTCGGTCAAGGGAACTATGGTTATGTTCTAATCCAGGGTTAATGGATTTGGGTTTATGGATGCTTCGGAATGTATATATATGTATTGTAACATTGAAAGGAACATAATGAAAAATCAATTTGGTAGTCCCAGTTTTGTGATCCAGGGGAAAATCTGTGTATATTTGTTTTATGTGTTATACTCTCGCTATTGTTTTTTTTCTATTTTTAAAATTTGTATGCAAGTAATTATTGTATGGGGTTAAAACCTACAATAGATATATATATATATATATTGTAACATTGAAAGGAATATAATGAAAAATCAATCTAGTAGTCCTAGTTTTGGGATCCAGGGGAAAAAATCTATGTATATTTGTTTTATGTTTTATGCTCTCGTCATTGCTTATTTTATGTTTTTAGAATTTGTATGCAAGTAATTTATGTACGGGGTTAAAACCTATATTTGATATTAGAGTTGTTTCGGCTTCAAGGGGACGCCTTTGCTGTTGAGGGGTTTTGATCGGGCCTGTGGTAGACCCTATTCAGTGGGAGATCTGCGGGATCCATTTTTGTGGTGAAAGAATATGGCGAGCAGTGAAAGATATAGATAGAGAAATTTAATGATCAGAGTTTTGAGTTGTGGAAACTCAAGATGGAGGATCTGTTGGTGGATAAAGATCAATGGATCATAGTAGATACAGGTACTAAACCAACAACAATGTCAGCTGAAGACTAGGAAAAGTTGGATCGAAAGGAAAAATCACAATATGATTGTGTGTGTCAGATTCAGTATTGTTGAATGTATCAGGGGAAGCTTCAGTGAAGGCTTTGTGGGACAAGTTAAGGACTTTGTACCAATCTAATTCTCTGGTGAATAAACTATTCCTATGGAAAAAGTTGTATAACCTGAGGATGAAATATGGAGACTCGATGACAGAGCATGTGAACGCCTTTAATACTATGGGAAGCTAGTTATTATTTGTTGATATTAAAATTTCAAATGAAAATAAATGGATCAGTTTGTTGTGTCCTCTACCAAATTCGTGGGATAGTTTGGTTGTTGCAATAGGTAGTAATGCAACTACCTAATAGTTTCATGAAATAGTGTCATCCTTACTATCGAAGGAGATGAGACGAAAAAATATGAAGGGCCAGAATGGTGATGCCTTGTTTGTACAAGGACGATCCCAGAACAAAAAGAAAAATAAGTTCTCGAGTGGGAGATTTAAATATAGAGGGAGATCTAAATCTCTAGGAAAACCTATAAAGGTGTGTTTGAAATGCAGAAAGGAAGGGCACTTCAAAAGGGACTGTAAATCTAAAGCTCTTGAGAAAGGAAAGGGATTTGATGATGCTCCTTCTGTAGAGGCAAAAACCACCTCAGATGAAGGTGGGGATGTGTACTTGGCTTCTTCTTCAATTACACATGTAGATCATGAGGCATGGTTGATTGACTCAAGTGCATCCTTTCACTTCACTCCGTACAGAGATTGGTTCTACGAGTATGAGAAATATAATGGTAGTGATGTCTTCTTAGGGGATGACAAAAAGGCTAGAATCGTTGGTTGTGGAAAAGTAAAATTGAACTTGCAAGGTGGAAGGATTAGAACACTTACCGGTGTTCTGCATATTCATGCATTGGCCATAAATCTTACTTTTGTAAGCAAGTTGGATGATGCAGTTGTAAAAACAGTGTTCGAGAAAGATACCTGCAAGATTGTTCAGGGAGCACTGGTATTGGTGTAGGGAGTTTAGATTGGAACTTTGTACAAGCTTCAGGGTAGCACTGTTATTGATGGGTGCAATTGTTTTGTGGTTCCAAAAAAGGAGCAGAAAATCTAATGGTTTTTGGAGAAAAGACCATGCTATGGCATCAAAGGCTTGGACATATTGAAGAGAAGGGCCTGCGAATACTTCATGGTAATGGTATGGTAGAAGGTAAGTCTAATTTCTCTCTGGATTTTGATTTTTGTGAAAATTGTGTATATGGAAATAAAAATCAGGTGAGTTTCCCCTCTGGTGCTAAGAGGGTGAAACAGATATTAGAGCTTGTGCATAGTGATGTGTTTGGACCTATGTCGGCTCCATCACTGGGTAATTCTGTGTACTATGTATCATTTATAGATGGATTCTCAAGGAATGCATGGATATATTTCCTCAAGAAGAAATCCAAAGTCTTTGATAGGTTTAAAGAATTGAAGGCTCTGGTGGAAAACTAGACAAAGAAGAAGATAAAGGTGTTGAGGACAGATAATGATGGAAAATTTTGCAAGAAGGAATTTGAAGAGTTTTGTAAGAAGTGTGGTATACCATGGCAGAAGACTACTCCATACACACCTTATAAAAATGGAGTTGCATAAAGAATTAATAGGGTGTTGATGGAAAGGCAAGAAGCATGCTCAGTGATGTTGGGTTTTGACAGGAATTCTGGGCAGAGGCGATGGAGACTAAATGTTACCTAGTCAACATATCACCTTCATTAGCGTTGGAGAATAAGACTCCACAAGAGGGTTGGACTGGTAAGAAACCCTCTCTTTCACATTTGAGGGTATTTGGATGTGATGCATATGCGCATGTTCCAAAGGAGAAAAGAACCAAGTTGGATAGTAAATCTGAAAGGTGCATCTTTATTGGATATAAGGATGGTTTAAAAGGTTATAAGATTTGGAACCCATAAACAAGTAAAGTTGTGTACATTCGCGATGTGGTGCTTAGAGAGGTGAAAGATGTTATTAAACATGTATTCCTACCATAGGAACCTGAGAAGATAGATTTTGAGCTAAAGGAGGAAGAATCATGCTCTACGAAAAAATAGGAATCAGAAGATGAAGAGCCACAAAACCTAGTTGTGAGAAGATCAGTTTGAGAAAGAAGGTAGCTAGAAAGGTATAATCCATTTGGTTTCTATTCAAATTTTTCTTTATCTATTACTAATGATGACCCCAGAACTGTTAGGGAAGCAATAGATCCATAGGATGGAAAACTCTGGAAAGAGTCCATGGTTGTTGAAATGGTATCTTTGCACAAAAATGAGGCTTGGGATCTGGTGGAGTTGTCAGCTAGAAGGAAACCCATCAGCAACAAATGGGTGTTTAAGAAGAAGATGAATGCAGAAGGCAAGGTGGATAAATACAAAGCTCGGTTGGTAGAAAAAGCTTATTCACAAGTGTCGAGAATTGATTTTGGTGATATTTTTTCTTCTGTTGCCAAGGTAGATTCTATTATATTACCTGTATCTATTGTTGTTTCTTTTGATTTTGAGGTAGAACAGATGGATGTGAAGACAACGTTTCTTCACGAGGATCTGGAAGAAGAGATCTATATGAAGCAACCTAAAGGCTTTGCGGTTAAGGGTAACAAAGAACTAGTATGCAAGTTAAAAAAGTCTCTGTATGGGTTAAAACAATCACCAAGGATGTGGTATCAGAAATTTTATACATATATACGAGGACCTGGTTTCACCAAAAGCAAAGCAAATCATTGTGTGTATTTTAAATTAATTAGTGACCGTGTTATTTATTTGTTCTTGTATGTGGATGATATGTTACTAGTTGGAAATGACAATGAAATTATCCAGGATTTGAAGACCCAATTGTCCTCCAAATTTGACATGAAAGATATTGGTGCTACAAACTACATTTTAGGCATGGAAATTAAATAAGATTGGGCAAAGAGGAAGCTCTGGTTAAACAAGAGGAAGTATGTTGAGACAATACTGTAAAGGTTTAATATGCAAGATAGTAAACTGGTGAAGGTTCCTATTCCTGTAGGTATAAAGTTATTTGTTGAACAGTGTCCCAAGACACAAGAAGAGGATGAGGACATGTCCCGTGTTCCATTTGCAAGTGCAGTCGATAGCCTGATGTATTCAATGGTCTATAGTAGATCATACATTTCACATGCAGTGGGAGTATTGAGCAGGTTTATGTCAAAACTAGGAAAGGAGCATTGGACAGTAGTGAAGAGGGTCTACAGGTATTTGCGTGGCACTAGTGATTATGGTTTATGCTATCAAGGAAGACCAGGATTAGACAAAGTTTTGGACATCCATTGATTTGTTGATGTAGTTTGGGTTGGAGATCTGGATCAAAGAAGATCTACAAGTTGGTATGTGTTTAACCTATTTGGAGGTGTAGTCATTTGGATGAGTAAAAGGAAGTATGTAATGGAACTTTCAACTACAGTGCATAATACACGGTAGCCACTCATGCAAGCAAGGAAGTAGTTTGGTTGCAGAGATTGTGTTCAAGTATGGGGTTAGTAGAGCGAGCTATAAAGATATATTGTGACAGCCAAAAGTGCAATTTTCTTGACAAAGAACCATGGTTATCATTCAAAGATAAAGCACATTGATGTACAGTATCACTTTGTGAGGGATATGGTTGAGGACAAAAAGGTTTTGTTGGTAAAGGTGGACACTTTGAAGAATATTGTAGATACATTGACAAAGTTTGTGAGCACTAAGAATTTCTCTTGGTGTAAAGAAACAATGGGTGTTGCAGGGTTGGACCAGTGACTAAGCTCTCTTGTGGCCCCCTATGGAAAGAAAACAACAAGTGGGAGAATGTTGGGTGTGTTTTATATTCATTCCACGACTACCCCACGCATGGGGGTTTGCACGAGGGTGGTAGCCCCCCTGCATGGGGTCCGAAGCAGTACCCTAGGAAAAAATTTTGGATCCTATATTAGGTCAGTGAACCTACCAATGGTTTTGTGTATGGATTTTGCACATGGTTTTGGGCATGATAGTTTTTTGTCCTTGGTATTTTTTAGATCCAGTCAAGGGAACTACGTTTATGTTCTAATCCAGGGTTAATGGATTAGGGTTTATGGATGCTTTGGCATGTATATATATGTATTATAATATTGAAAGGAATATAATGAAAAATCAATCAGGTAGTCTCGGGGTATATTTGTTTTATGTTTTATGCTCTCGTCATTGTTTATTTTCTGTTTTTAGAATTCGTATGCAAGTCATTTCTATTGGGGGTTAAAACCTACATAAACCATGAACACCATAATACTTATTGGAACTTTATAACATAGCTCGATGCAACATTTACATCATACCAAATTGTTGAAACCATGAACACCATATTGCTTATTAGAGCTTTATAACACAAAAAGACGCAGTATTTACAACATACTGCTTATTGGAGCTATATAACACAGCTCATTGCATTATTTAAAATACACATATGCATATATAAATGTAACAAAAACACATATACTAAACACAATTTCCCAACCAACAAATAAAGAAGGATACAAATCCTACATTTGATCATCCATCTTTCACGTAGCTTCATCGGGCCCAAAGCGCTTCCACTGCATTTTAACCTACTCAATTGCTTTGTTCCAGAGCATGAGTTGCTTTCACTACAAAATACATTGTGGCTATCGCTGGAACTCTCCCTCTGGTTCTACCTATAAGACAAACTAGTCAATCGCATGATCATCTTCATGCACATATATCTTAAGTAATGAAAAATGGAAAACATCATGGACTTTCACTATTAGTTGAAGTGCAAGTCAATAGGCCACTGGTCCAATCCTCTCCAGGATATCGAAAGGCCCATAATATAGAGGTGCCAACTTGGCACATGGCTCAATCGTCAAGGAGCTCTTCTTGATCTTGATGCACAAGTACACATGCTCTCTAACCTGAAACTCCTTGAATGCTCTATGTTGATTTTCATAACTCTTTTGTCTGTCCTGAGCTGCCTTTAAATTCTTCTTAATAACATGTATCTCTTGCTCCATATTAGCCAACATGTGTGATCCAACCAGCACCTTGTTCACTAGATCACTCCAGCTGATAGGAGTATTACAACTCTACTCATAAATATCCTAAATGGACTCATCTGCAAGGACTCTTGATACCCATTATTACATGCAAACTCTACTAGTGGAAGATACTACTCCCACTACCTTTGTTGATGCATGACATACATCCTCAACGTATCCTCAAGAATCTTGTTAACCCTCCATCTGTCTTCGAATGATAAGTTGTGTTAAAGGCTATATTTATCCCCAAACCTACAAACGAATCCTTCCAAAACTTGGAAGCGAATTTGGCATCTATGTTTGATATAATATTCTTGGGAACACCATGCAATCTCACTTTCTCCCTTATGAATATCTAAGTTACCTCGCTAGTTGGATTTGTATACTTCATTGCAATGAAGTGAGTTACCATACTCAACTTGTTAACCACGACCATGATGGAATCATGTTGCTTCGATGTCCTTGGGAACCCTATAATAAAGTGCATGGAAATTATATCCCATTTCCATTCTAGAATCAGAATAGGCTACAACAAACTAGTTGGATTCTTACACTTTGATTTCACCTGTTGACAATCCAATCATCTCGCAACAAACTCAACCACCTCTTTCTACAAGTTTAGCCAATGATGGAACTTCTTGACTGTTGTCAGAGTCTTTTGATATCCCGGGCGACTTGAATATGGCTTGACATGAAACTCCCTCAAGATAAGCTTCTTGAGTTCACTATTATCTAGCACATAAATCTTGTCCCTGAATCTGACCAATCCATTTTACATGAGGTGATACTCCTCATCCCTATCACCTTCACCCTATTGAATCTCTACTTCAGTTGTTGGTACTTCTCATCATGTTTCCCTACATGCAAGATTTTCTCTTGCAAGTCTGTGCCATATGAACTAACAACTGAAACATTATTCACTTGCACTCTTCTACTAAGAGCATCTGCAACCTTGTTCTCCTTGCCCTTGATGTACCTTATCTCAAAGTCAAACTCACTGAAGGTAGTGTTATCACTCAAAACTTTTCCTTAGAAGTTTTGGAAGAAGGGAAGGCTTCGACGTAACCACAAACCAACTTTTAAGCATAGGCTCTAGCCAACCAATGGCTCATAGAGGGCTCTCTCTATATAATTTAGCTATGTTTGCTTAGATATTAGGCTAGTTCTAGAGTTCAGGGGGGTTTTTTATTTGTATGAAGATTTGGTGGTGGAATCCTTAAAACAGGCTGATAGGTTGATGCCTTTAGGCCATTGGGAAATGGTGCCAAAGAAGGGGCAGCAAAGTTGGAGTTAAATCACTAAAGGGAATGTTCAAGGGGCAAGATAGTAGAGTGAAGTGCAAATCCTTGGACTAAATGGTGAAATGAGTCTTAACGGGGGTGAGAGGGCAATCAAGAATCCTCAGACTGAGGTTAAGATGGGATAACAGCAGTGAATCATGAGTAAAGGGCACTTAAGAATCCTTTACTATAGACCAAAGGAGAACTACGGAAGCTAAGGAGTAGTTAAGAATTCCCTAGCTAAGATAGTTTAAGAGAAAACATTAAGAACGTATAACCATAAGACAGAGTGCAGTCAAGCAAATTTTGAAATAATATTCAAGTTAGACATTCAGACTTCTGAAGCATTCAAGATTTTGAAACAAATGTAAGGGAGATAAAACAACACAAGAAAATTACTCATTTGTACTCCCCTTTACATATGAATCCCTTGAAATATCTGATCTTTATTCATCAATCCGGCATGCTGGCCCAGTCAGTGATACAAAAGCTTTTAGAGTCTTTGAACAAAATTCTATTGAAAGTATAAGAATCCACACCTCATACTTCGAAATATGAAGTATATATACAAAAATACTTACAAAATATCTCAAAACAACTTGAGACTTAATCTAGGGAATAAAAATAGCTTCTTGCATGTAGATAGAGATAGATGTTGAACTGCTTCATGTTGTCCCTTTTATTGCGGTGTTGCTAGTTGTTTCAGTTGAGTTGGAGCCTTTAAGCTTGCTGATATTTGTAGAATTTCTACGATGGAATCTTCTTTACTTTCATCTTTCAACTAATACTCTTTGACCCTGCTACTCTTTGACCCTGTTGCTCTGCTTTTACCTGTTTTAACTGGTTGCCTTCATTTCCTATGCAGTAACTTTCTAATGTAAATTTATTACAGTAAATCTGTCATTTCTTCCCACCATTCTGCATCAGGTAGCTTTACATTCATTGTCCTTCTGTAGATTTCACCTGCCTCTGTGTACTTTGCAAAATTTGGCTTAGTGAGGAACAAATGTTTCACCTCATGCTCTAGGAAAAACAAGTTCTCCAATGTGTCATATAACACTTTGCCTGTTGGCAGGGCTTTAATGGCTGAAGAACTTGCTTGTTCCTTAGCCAATTTTCTTAGTCTATCTCCATAGTCCAGCTAGTGCATGAGTTTGTCATTGATGACCATAGGACTAGTAAGACCCTTCTCCCTCAAAATCTGAAGCTTAGCCACGAACCTATCAATGGATACCTGCATGTTATGGCACTTCTCTTCTAGTTTAAGCATGAGGTTTCTTTTGGAAAGAACCTTGTAATCTCCAGAATGGCCTTAGTCCTATCTTCTTTGTTAAGCTCATGGAGCTCATATCTATTATTGTTGTTTAGGAAGTGGATGAGTCGATTGGCATCCTCTAGTTTATCCCCTGGTTCTTCCTTTACTTTTTGGATAGCTTCAGTAGCTATCTTCACTAATTCTGTCTGCTCAAATATAACTTGAATTGATGGCCAAATATCATTGACATAGTCAATGATATTGGCCTTGAGCATTTCTTTGGTTTGTCCCAGTGGTTTCTGTAGTGTTAAATCGTTCTCTAGGATTTTGATTCTCTCACCCATTCTCAGTTCCTTTTGTGTTTCTTCTTTTTGCTAGAGTTGGGCAAGTTTACAATCAGTTTCCAGACTTTCTACCTTTTCCGTTAGTCTCTTCATCTCTATAGCCTGGATAGACATCTCTTCCATGGCTTTGACTAATTATGCTACTTTCTCTCCCTGTGTACCTGTTGTTGTTGTAGATTCTTCTGTTACTGGCAATGCTATGGCAAGTGGAGTTGTAGTTACCAACGATGCTGCCAGTGTGGAAGGAACTATGGAGTTGTGGGTGCCAATGATGCTGCCAGTGTGGAAGGAACTACTATAGATACTGTGGGGATGACAGTTCTAGAACTTGTGGCCAAGTCACTTTGCTTCGACTGAATTAAAGTGTCCAAATCCTTCTCTATCTCCTTGAGTTGATCGTTTAGATTCAGGACCAAGTCCATGATCACTTCATGTCCTTGTTGTGCTTGTAGGACTTCCTTTGTCTATGGGTGATGCAGCTAGGATATATTTAGCTACTTCTTGAGTGCATCAATTTCATCATTTTTATTTTTAATCATCTGCTCTGTAGCTTTTACATCTTTGGGATCATGTCCCAATTCAATCACTAAGTCCTCTAAGGACTTGATTCTAGTATCCTTGGCCTGTGAAGAGGCCTTCTCTAACTGAAATTGTGTTGATATATTGTTTAGGGAGTTCTGTAATTGGTGGGAAACAACGGCTTTCCCTGTTAATGTGGAGTATATCATCTCCCCTATTTTCTTGTGTAGTTCAATCTGGTTAATGGGATGGATATCCCTTGCCAGTACTTCAAAATCCACCTTTTTGAAATCTGATGCTGCTCTTGTCTGCTGAGTGGTTGGCTTGATGAAAGCCATCTGCATTTTCCCCTCTTTGATATCAAATGTTGACATTAGCCTTGTTTGATTAGTGGGGGTCATCTTCAGATATTGGGCATATGTTTAGGCCTTAAGCCTCTCATTTCTGGCTTTGATCTCTTTGTATCTTTCCTTAATATCTTGGTCATTATCTGCAAGAATTCTGAAGGAAGATACCTCAACAGTTTGCTGCCTCATCAACATTTGAGCCTGTGATGTGGAAGGCTCCTTCACACTCCCGGGTGGAGTGGTGGGCTTGCTTCTTTCAACCTCTATGTTGGTGACCTCAGCTGAGTCAGCAGTAAATTCTTTCTCAGAGACTAGATTGGGCTTTTGCCTTTTGTTTGATTCTTGTTGTACATCAGAAGTAGGAATTCCTAAAGTGGAAGCCCCTTCTTTATTTCTTTTTAGGACCTTCTCCTCATTCTGAGGAGTTTGCATGACTGGATGGGCACTTGAAGGAGTCGTTGGTTCTTCTGATGGTTTTGTCCTAGTTGACTATTCTGGCACATGTAGGAAAGAACCCTCATCAAGTTGTTTTTCCAGATCTATTAGAGCATTCTCAACATCTATCCTGGTGTTGTCCTAATCAACTAATGTTCCTTCCATCCATTTTGATTGGTTGGCATAAGCTTCAATCTCAGGTATGGGATGGTGGATGAAAGGCCCTAGCTTGACCTTTTCTCTCTTCTTGGATATGAATTGCAAAGGGTCATATCTCCAAACAAAACTCCTTTGAAATTTCATGCTTTGTAATACAGCCTCTACTTCACAGCCTACCTCCCTAGAGTTGCATATGAAGGGGCCTAGTTGGTCTTTTATTTTGAAGTTGACCTTATTTTTGGCATTGACAAAGTTTGTTTCATTAGCATTAATAATCTATATGTAGTATTCTAGAGCAAATAACCTCATTGGGAGGTATCTTGGAAGTTTGTATGGTGCTAGCATTGAACCATAGATTTTGATTTCTGTATGGTTTTGGTACAAGTACCAAACACACACCTTGGTTCTTGGAGGAGGGCTTCCTGTTAGCATTGTCACAATTGGATGTACAAATAGGTCAATTAAGTTAGCATATGAATATGGGGAATGATATTTATGGATCAATAGAGTCCAGAAAATGACTGATCTGGGGTGACATTTTGTGTCAAGCTTCTGAAAAGTGAATGGAAACTTATCTGATTGATAATATAGGAAAAGATGGCACAAAACAGAGGAGTATTTGAAGACTCTCTCATTTCTCATTCTAAGAAACTGGTCATGCATCCTATCAGCTATAAATTTGGCATAGTCATAAATAATAGTAGGAGGTTTCCTTAGAGTATAGATGGACATGAAAGACAGGAAAATCTCATCAATGTATTCACTAGTGGTATAACCTAGGACACTAGATATCATATCCATAATATTTCTCCCCCATGAGGAGAAAATGGTAGCTACATATGGAGGAGGATCCTTTGGGATGTGTTTTTCTTCTATTATGAAAGTTTGGAACATTTCTGCCAATTTTGTAGTAGTAAGCTTAGGGAACTGGTCTAATAAGGCTCAAGTTGAAAGAGGAGTCAAGTTTTTGCCAGGCTAGAATTGTAACGTCTCATCTATAGATTTTGCAATGATAGTGAATAGTTGGCTTGGGGACATGACTGATCTTTGACTAGGAATATAATTGGCATGACAGTAGTGGATAATTTCTGGGAAAATGTGGACTTGGGGGAGCTGGTATTTGGGCAAATTGGACTCCCAAAGACCAATTTCATCAGCATGGTTCAGTTATTTATACCTGCTTTGGCAGTATACTTTGAGCGGGGATTCTTGGACAGATTTGTCCTTTATCTGAAAATCTATGTTGGCTAAGGGAAGGTGGTCCAGGTCTAGATGGGGAGTGGTGACAGGTCTTACATCCATGGCAATTTAGGCAGCCATTCTTAGTCCTTGTGGATTTGAGAATGGGGGAGGTAATTTGTAGTGGTGGTTTAGCATGGAGTAGGCTTAGGTTGCTTGAGTTTCCTTAATTAATTTTAAACTTAACTAAGAATACTCAATCACTGGTTTCTTTGAAATTGACAAGGTGTTTGATGAATTGGTTTAAATACCTGGAAATGAGGTAAAATGGCTTTGAACAGGGTGCCTGGTGACTGCAAATGGTTGAAGGGGTTTTGTATAGGCTGCAAGGTTGTATGGGTGGTTTGCAACGTCTTTGGAGTGCAATTCAACATGGGTTGATGACTTCCACATTCGTAGGTGGCGTGCATGTGTATAGAGGGTTACAGTTAAAATTCCAGTGAAAACAAATGATTTGGGGCTTTTTGGCTTTATGCGCGAAAAGTCAGTTTTGGTGGGTACGGGGTGAACAGTGGTCATTTTGCTGTGTAGTGGGAGGGCGGTAAACAGTTTCTATCGCACCGCTTTTGGGCGCTCAATGGTATTTGGGAGGGGCCGCCCGATTCCATTCATCGGCTGACATGTAGCATCGGGGGCTTGTGGAAAAACCACTTTTTTGGGTGGGTAAGGGATGGACGTCGGGTTGGCCCGATATGGATGAGGGTCGTCGAATGAGGAGGGAAACGATCGCACAGTGATTGGGTGGGGACACTGCATGGAGGCTAGTGGGGGGGCCAGCGGGCACTTAATTTCAGTGGTTTTGGGGATTAATGATGGCTTAAATAGTGATTAGGCCATCAGGGTGATTAATGGAGGATTTAAATGGGTTTTTCCTAACGTAATCGCAGATCGATTAGTTAGTGGGTTTTTTGTTTAGTTGACTATATATTATAGTTTATATTTAAACTAAGGTGTAGGGTTATAATATGTAGGAGTTACATATATACGGGGAAATGGGTTTTATTATTGGGATTTTAATATAATAAATTAGTAGTTAATAAAGAATGGGTAGAAAAGGGACACAACATACTAGGAAAATGCTTTTTTGTGATTTGAATGCTTTTCACATATTAACATTAATACTTGGGGTAATATGTTTCGATGGGTTTTTGATATGAAAATGTTTTATGTGGGGGGAAAATGCTTTTCCTAGGCAAAAGTCTTTTATCCTTAGGAAAGGAACATTGTTTAGGAAAATGAATGAACTGAAGGGGGGGATGAATTTTTATGAGGGGACTTTAATACTTGATATCCATAAATCATTGAGCCGAGGGTCTGGTCCCTCCAAAAGTTAGAGAAATACTCTGAGCCTCTTTGACTTAAAGGTTTTAAGTACTTTGGACTTTATTTATGGGAAATTAGTTAAGTAAAAGGTGAAATGAATAGGGGAAGTTAATTAATTGACTTTGAAACCTGGTTGCATGCTTGATTTCCCATTCATATATAGAACATATGATGGAAAATGATAAATATGTTTTTGTCTAATCAATCATCATACTTCTGCAACCTTCCTCCTACTTACCCATCTACTTTTCCTACCATTTTTACTTCACTTTATTAGGGTGCACTTGAGCTAGCAAACCCTTATCAAATATTTTTCTTTTTATTTACAATAGTAAGCTAACTAAATCTAACCTTATTACATCCAAGAGCTCAAATTAAATAGTTGAGCTCCTTTTATTTACTCTACCTATCTAATTATCTGCCAAGGTTACACTGTTTGGCCAGATTTTTATTCTTTATCTATAGACATGAAATTGAAAACATGAAATAGCCAAGTTTAAACATTTTGACTATCATGGATTGTGGCAAGGATCCCAAGCTGCACACAATCTTTTATTATGCATAAAAATAAATATGAGTGGCATTTTGGGTTGCTCACTTTCATGGTCTTTTTTCTTTTCTTGGGATTCATATTTTTCACTTTTTTTTACCTTTTTCTTTATTCCTTTTGTCCTTTAATTTTTCTCCTAGGAAATACCCTCTTTTCGTTTTTTAATTTTTTGAATATGGAAAACATTTTCAAAAGCAAAGGTATGTACAATATTACAAGGTTTAAACTCAGTCATTCCAAAGTATGACTCCTATTGGTATAGGAACCTAACAAGTAGTCAGCCATCTAGCTTTCCTAACATTCAGATTGGGTTGGTCAAACATGTACCTCAATACACTATGATCACTCATCAAGATGAACCTCCTTCTAAGAATGTAATGTCTCCACATCTTCAATGCATGAATTATAACAACCAACTCAAGATCATGAGTCACATAGTTCTTCTCATGCTCATTCATCTTCCTTGACTCATAATAAACCATCTATCCTTCCTACATTAAGGCCCCACCAAGTCCTTCCTTGCAAGCATCTGTACATACCACAAACTTCTTATCAGTATTTGCAATCTTCAAAACTATATCATTTCCAAGAAAATTATTCAATTTCTCAAGACTAGTTGCACACTCTTTAGCGCATTCAAAATTCTTCCCTTTCCTCTGCAAATATCTAATAGGATAACCAATCTGTAAGAAGTTACTGATGAAATTCCTGCAATAACCTGTTAGTCCCATGAATTATCTGACCTCGTCCACATTCCTAGGAGTTTGCCACTCCATGATAGATTTTATCTTTTCTGACTCCACAATTATTCCTTCCTTGGAAACAACATGTCCCAAGTAGTGAATTTGAGACTAAAATAAACTATGAATTGACCTTGGCATACAATTGATGCTCTTTCAACAATCTCAACACTGTGTCTAGGCGCTCTGCATGCTTTTCCTCATTCTTGGAGTATATCAAAATATCGTCAATAAACATTATCACAAACTTTTCTAGGTAAGGGCGCAACACACTATTCATCAAACACGTGGAAGTGGTTGCAGCATTAATAAGACCAAATAGAACCACCACAAACTCACAATGTCTATACCTCATAAGGAATGCAATCTTATAAATGTCTTCTTCTTTGATGTGCACCTGATGATATCTTGATCTCACATCAATCTTTGAAAACATCGTTTCTCCCTTCAGTTAATCAAACAACTCATCAATCGTTGATAATGGAGACATGTTCTTAATAGTCACCTTGTTCAACTGCATGTGATCAATGCACAATCTAAGAGTATCATTCTTCTTCTTTACAAACAATACTAGTGCACCCTAAGGCGACACACTTTTCCTTATGTATCCTTTTTCAAGCATTTCCTTAAGCTACAACTTCAATTCCACCAACTTTGGAGCACTCATCCTGTACAATGCCTTATATGTTGGTGTTGCTACCATCATCAACTCAATAGAAAATTCCACCTCTCTATGAGGAGGTAACTCTAGAATATATGTAGGAAACACCTCCTGGAACTACTGCAAAATAGGATCCCTCTTCATAACTTCATCATCATCAACATTCTTCCCTTTATCACTAGAAATATGTACTGCAAACAATACACATCCTTTCCAGAAACTGCACCTTTCCTGCATAATTGTAATCATTCTCACTGATATAGGCTTCTTCTTTCCCTTCAAGCTTCTCCTTTCCCCATCATCATCCAAGGACTCAATAACCTTATCATAGCAATCCACTTTAGTCTTGTGAATGAACAACCAATCCATGCCCAAAAGCATAAATTTATATGAACCCAAAGGAAGCACATTTAGATGTGCTAATGTAGGCATACCATTCAACTCAAATGCATAAGATCTCACCCAATGATGAACTCTTCGCTTGGTTCTTGTAGCCAACTACACCAACCAAGATTATGCATGCACTTATTTACACAAGCAAAACGTATCCACTAGGTCAGGACTGATATAACTATAATTAGATCCAATATCAATCAAAATATAAACAACTTGATCATGAAGCTTACCTTCCATCTCAATAATGGATGGTTGATGATCAACCTATCTATTATCCACTGCTACATAAATCCAAGGAATACTCTGGCCAACATCCCAAACTATATGTGCCTCATCAGCACTATAAATCTGAGGCCTGCCACCCTGGTGCAATGGACAATCTCTCTTGTGATGCTCTCCACCACAAGTTCAACACTACAAAGGCTTCCTGCCATGACCCTTATTCTTCTCGTTGGGATGGAATCCATTTCCTCTATCAACTACATTGAAATTCTTATAAGGTGATACATTCTTCTTATCAACTGCATCCTGAGGTCTTCCTCGCTTCTTATCCCACTTCCCTTTAGTCTTCTCATTACCTTTCCTACCTCACTTAGGCTCAAACTTATTCTTAGACTACTCATAATAATGCTTTAGCTTCCCAATGAATTCCTCTAATGACCGAGGCTCATCATACTCAATATGATCTTTAAATGCTAAAGGAAATCCACTTATGAACCTTTGGACCTTTACCTTCTCATCCTTGAGGTAGGGCACATACCTCAACATCTCTAGAAACTTGGTTATGTACTCTTCATATGTCATGGGACCTATCTTCAACTCATAGAAATCATTGGCCTTTCTGTCATAATATCTTTTAGACAAGTACTTCTTCTTGGAAAAATCTTTTAAAATCATGCCAACTAAGCTCCTCTACCATGATGCCTCTGACACACTTCACATATTCCCACCAAATATTTTCTCTTACCTTGATACTAAAGATAGCTATCTTAGCTTTATATTATGTTAATAATCATGCAATCTGAAGAACTTCTTCATCCCAAGCAGTTATGCTTCTGCATCTTCTAGTTTCTTCACATCCCCATAAGAAGTAGGAGGCTTGGCTTTCTTGAACTCCTTTGGAAAACACTGGTTCTCACTCCTTCTATAAGGATGTTGATAGTAATGATGATAATGTCTCTCATAACTAGAACTAGAATAAAATCCATGAGTGTTAGCCCCCTATCAGGTGTATTCAAAGATCTACCACCTCTAACTGTGTCATCCCTATCCACCTTATATCATGATCAAGACCTGCTACCATATGCCACATTAGTCTTTTCCTCTTGTCCGTGACTAATCCTCATTTTTCCCTACTTATGAAAATTTGAAATATTATGAAGGATGACTACATTAACCTCTGCTTTCTTTTCCTGGGCTCTAGCAAGCCTTTCTTATGCCTCGATCAACCTGCTATTATATGCCTTACACCTTATGATTTATGCCTTCAAACTTCTCAGTGTATCTACTATATCAGGAGAGTACTCTTCTCCTTGTTGCTCACCTGACTTGTCCCATTCTGTTGAATTCACATTAGGCCCGGAAGGGGATTCATGTGAATTGTAGCCCACCATTTTTCTCTTCATCTATGATCTTATATTTCCTACAAACATGTCATGTTAGATAAACCAAATAGAAACATAATCAAATCATCCCTTAGTGTGTTTCAGGGGAGGTTATCTCATCTGCATAATTAGTCCATATTAGCATAATATAACTTCACAAGCATATCAACTCATACATAAATAAGGTCATGATACAATAAGAATAAGTAGCCAACATGCATACATGATAAACTCATAAAAAAATGACATGGATGCATAACAATCACATTTACACCAAGGTCCAGTGTTGCAACCTCACTCTAATACCAACCTATAACTGGCTCCTCCCACATTTACCCACTTTTACAAGCTCTCTAGGGTAAACATGAGATGAATGTCACTCTGATATGGCCTTATCTCCAAGTTCCAGTTATGGAAGTGGGGCCTATAAACTGACAACAAATTGACATCCCACAAGTACTACATACCACTTAGGAGCTTGCAAACCACCCCAGGTGGTCATTCCCTGAAATTGAACTCTTTTTCACACAATTTACCCCCACCCACAATACTACATGCATGTGGTTGGGAAGCTATAACTATGCTCACAAGCTTTCCTACATGCAGTTATGTCTCAATTTCCTCAATTCAATGCATGCAGTCGTGAGATCTATGCCACTTTTTCAGACAAGCCTCTAGACCACTGCCCAGAGCTGCCTATAACTTTTCATAATCATGATTAAGATGAAAACACTGACAAACATTCAAACTTGAACAAGATCTTGACCAGGACATGCCTAGTACACAACAAAAATTTCG
The DNA here is from genome assembly GCA_000404065.3 of Pinus taeda. NCBI lineage: Eukaryota > Viridiplantae > Streptophyta > Pinopsida > Pinales > Pinaceae > Pinus > Pinus taeda. The sequence continues at coordinate 20,166 of APFE030188055.1, read as the reverse complement.
TCAAACACGTGGTAAACATGAAAGTTACAGGTCATGAATGCATATCTGATCATAAACTTCTAAATTTCATCTAAGAATCACCAAGAAGGATTAATTCCCTCTCTAGCTAGCTACAACAACACTTGTTAACCCATGCATTCATCAAACATCCAGTAACTTAACAAATCATGAACAAGAGCCATAGCTAGAGCACATCATTTAAATAGGTATATAACTCGCATATAACTAGAATAGAGACCATACGAAATCAACCATAATGTCAACATGGTAACCAATACAAGTTCTCATACATCACAATAGGAAAATATCTCTTATTAACATATGTAAATTCCAACTAAGTCAGGGACTTCCACGTACCACCCGAGCATAGATTGGGTTGAACCAAATCTCTCTTTTAGCCAATTAGCCCTGCACCATATTCCAAGAATGAATGTAGGATCATAAGCGTTAAACCAAAACAAAACCAATTAGGGCTTCCAAAGGCCAAACCACCTCAAACCTCAACCATAGTGATCTCACCTATACGATCCAGAAATCACTAACATCAACCAGATTGATCTCTATCCAAGTTTTCAAAGGCTCTACGAACTAGTAACTCAACCCACATCTAAATCAGGGTTCTAGATAATTTGTTCCAACCCATATTTCCAAGGACTAATAACTCAACCCACAAGGCTCAAGAGTATTTGTCCCAACATGCAAGCTCTAGGAACTAGTAACTCAACAGAATTTGTTTCAGGGCTCTAGAGTGTTTGTTCCAACCCATAGCCATAGGGAACCTGATAACCAATCAGAAAAACAAGTGGGAAACCCACAACAGCATGACTATCTAGGAAATGGAAAGGCAAGGCTGAAACCACTATCAATATAGGAAAAAATCCATGCCAATGACAGCACATAACCAAGGAACCACATGCATATGCCATGCATCCAAAAATCAGCAATAAAATCACACATGCAACCTACTATCTACAAAGTATCCCTATTGTAGTTTTTTATCCAACTATCCCCCTTGCACTCCCTTGCTTTCCTTTGTTTTCCTTTGCTTTCTCCAATCCAAGTGAATGCTAGAGTGCCCCAAGAATTCTCTAAGTGTTTAAGGGCATGAGAGAATGAGAGTGTGAAAAGAGAGAACCAAAACTGAACTAACCAAATTTGTGAACTATTTCTCAGATTCCTTTTTATTATTGGTGTCTCCATTTTTCTTTATTTTTCCTCTAATTTCCCTTGCATGCAAATTTGTGTCTCTTCACCTTCCTTTTCTCCTATTTTCCTTTATTTTAATAATTAAGTGCCAATTATTGCCTCTTTTCCTTTGCCAATTATAATACACAAATGATGCCCATTATAATGTTTTCCCACCATTTGGCTTGGAATATGTGTCCCATGACCTTGGTCTTATTTTATTCACATGGAAAATCAACCAGGGGTTGTTACAAACCCCTCCCCCTTGGGGGAACACCATCCTCAATGTTCAATGACACTTATAACCAACAAAACATGTTTTCCATAGAGCTTTATAACATTGCTTGATGCAACATTTACATCTTTCCAAATTGCTAAAACCATGAACACCATATTGCTTATTGGAACTTTATAACACAGCTCAGTGCAACATTTACATCATACCACCAAGTATATAACCAACACGTAACTATAATAGAGACCATAATAAATCAGCCATAATTTCAACATGATAACCAATACAAGTTCTCATAGCTCACAATAGGAAAATAGTTCTTATTAACATATGCAAAAGCCGACCAAGTCAGGGAATTCCACATACCACCCAACCATAGATTAGGCTAAACCAAATATCTCTTTTAACCAATCACCCCCACACCATATTCCAAGCATGAATTTGGAATCATAAGGGTTAAACCAAAACAAAAAGAACAAGGACTGCCAAAGGCCAAACCACCTCAACCCTCAACCACAGTGATCTCATCTATATGGTTTAAAAATCAATAACACCAACAAGATCAATCTTTACCCAAGTTGTACAAGGCTCCAAGAACTAGTAACTCAACCCATAGCTAAATCAGGGCTCCAGAGAATTTTTTCCAACCCACGGCTCCAAGGACTAAAACTCAACTCATAAGGGTCTAGAGCATTTGTCCCAACCTATAGACTCTAGGAGTTAGTAACTCAACCCAAGCTATTTCAGGGACCTAGAGCGTTTGTTCAAACCCACGGCCATAGGGAACTTGATAACCAATTAGAAAAACAAGTGGGAAAGCCACATCACCATGGTTATCCAGGAAATGTCAAGGCAAGGTGGAAACCACTATTAATCCAAGCGAATCTACATGCCAATGAAAACACATAACCAAGGAACCACATGCATATACCATGCATCTAAAAATTAGCAAGGAGATATTGCATGCAACATGTTACTTCAAAAGTATCCTTGTTGTAATTGTTAATCCAACTATCCCCCTTATGCTCCCTTTCTTCCCTTTGTTTTCCTTTAATTTCTTTTGCTTTCTCCAATCTAAGTGAATGCTAGAATGCTCCAAGAATGCTCTACTTGTGCAAGAGTATGAGAGAATGAGAATGTGAAAAGAGAGAACCAAAACTAAACTAACCAAAGTTGTGCTTGTTTCTTTGATGCCTTTTTATTGTTGATGTCTCCTTTTTTCTTCATTTTCCTTCATTTTTCCTCTAATTTCCCTTGCATGAAAAATTGTGTCTCTTCACCTTCCTTTTCTCCTATTTTCCTTTATTTTCATAATTAAATGTCAATTATTCCCTCTTTTCCTTTTCCAGTGTCTTTTCCAAATTCCATAGCCATTATTAATCCACAAGTGATACCCACTATAATGTTTTCCCACCATTCATATTGGAAATGTGTCCCATGACCTTGGTCTTATTTTATTTACATGGAAAATCAATCAGGGGTTGTTACAAGCTCTTTATCAAGTTCATTAAAGAAAAAATTAACTGCCTATCATCATCAAAATTTTGCAAATAATATTTCATCAAGCTTCATCAATTAAAGATCACACTCAATGGCCAACTCTCTCTCAATCTGAGAGATTTTATTTTGAGATCATTTCAAGCTCCCTTTGAAGCTAATATAAATTATATGCCCCTTCTTTGGTAAAACATATCATATTTTCTCCACATGAGTCCTTAAGGGCCTTCTTAAATTATGAGGCTTCTTCAAAATATTGGCAATTGGAGCACAATATGATCTCCCTCTTACTCATAGATTATTCTATTATCTCATCTCTAGTCACAGACATGAATATTTCCAATTTTCTTATCTGCCTGCTCCCTCTAAAGCTCAGATCTTCAAATCTCAATTTAGGAACAAATTCTTTTGTCACAAGATTTGCATCGTTCTTCCATTTCGTCTCCCTCTATTGCCAAATCCATGTACCTTTTTTATATCAGAATACTATGATGCAAGTCTTCATACTTTTGACTGAGCTTCTCTTATGATGATAAGATATCATCTAAGTATACTTCAAACAATATTTCAGCGATGATGCATAACACTCATTCCAAAGACTCAAGAAGTCATTGATCTTTAAACTTAGTTCTCCCGTTATAGTATTTTATTCATGAAAACCTTTATTAAGCTTGAATTTCATTGTAAATGCATCTAGGATTTTGATTACAAGTATTAAGACATATCCAAGACCTTTATAGATAGCTTCAATGATGTTAAAAATTCTTCCATGTTATTATCTCCTCCTGGTCACTTCGAGATCCTCGACCTTTAATAAATAAATATTTATACTCAGGATTAAGAACAATTTGCTGCAATGACTCCACCTTCCAGAGACATTAATCAAATCACAACAATATTAGTCACCAAAACAAATAGTATTTTAAGGTTATTTTAGAAGACTCTCAGCTTGGGATTAACTGAGATTTTCTTTGAGGCTAATGTTTGATATGGGTTCCTTGACATATATAGTAGGTCTTAAGACTTAAAAATTTTATTATTGTTGTAGTGTGCTCACAAATACTTCCAAAATTTCCATAATTTTGAGAGCGAAGAAAAATTGTTTGTTGACAGATATTTCCTCTAAGAAAGGTTATAACAAATATAATCACCATAATAGGGTCAAAAATTTTGACACATGATACATTGATAGTATCAACCAATTACCATAATCTGGTCAAGAAATATTTGACACTTGGTAAGTCAACAACATCGACAGGTTATCTTAATTCTAGTCGGTACCTCTAACACATAGTGCATTCTAACCATAATTATGGTCGATACTCTTGACACATATTGTTGGTGTCCAGATATGAATAATTTATCCACTCCTTTCCTACATTAATGTATCAACCTAGGTGCGTATTCTTTTCAAGGCAACACGCAAGGTATATGCAGGGACAAGGTTACGAACTGCCCTCAACCAAGGGTTCATGATTGACAATCAAAACATTACTGAGACAGAAGTAAAAATCAACTGTGAAATGTAAAAAGGTATTCACATTTATCTAAGAGATCTGTAGCAGCAACAAGAAATAAACACGGCAAACAGAAAATACACACAACACAAGGAAACACGCAGCACCTGATCAGGAGAGGGGGCCAGCTCTCTGATCAGGGTTGTGTTACTCATAGCGAACAATAGATCAGCAAAAAGGTTATATCTTATTAATCTGAATAAGGTTGTTACAATATCATACCAAGGTCCCCTTGATATAGGAATGACTCATCTTTTATACAATACAAAGGAGAATAATTCTCCCTGAAACCTGGAAACTATATGCCCAAAGATACAAATCAGTTGTATCATAACACTAGAGCTGAGAGAACCAAGAACGGGAATGGTCAAAAATGGGTCGAGAGCAGCTATAATCAGTTATGATTTTTTTTCGTGGTCGATCAGCTGTTGTGAATCGCGGAACTACTGCGATATGCTATGTGGTCAACACTTGTGCTCCATAATCTACGGTCATCACAAGTTTTAGTGGTTTGTGTAGGTAGAAACCTTAAGGACTCTACTTCATTAATTAAATATCCCAAGAGACGATAAAGGGGAATTACCTCATAATGTTACACAGTAAATATATGTGAATGAATGCAAAAAGGGTGAAAGAGGAGTGGAAATGCAGGGAAAAGATAGGCCAATTTGATGCCCAACATCTCCCCCCAACCAGCCTTCTACACGCCCTCATGCAGCTTTCCGTCTCCGCAGGTCTAGGTTGGATAGACTGTGTGCTTCATGAAGTCAAGCGAGATCATATTCCTCGGCCATTTCTATTCCTAAAACCTTGAACCCTTCGAGAGGAGAACTTCCTTCCACCAATCATTTGGTACATTATAGTTTGGGGTATAATGTTCTGCTAGCATCCATAGAAGAGGGTATTGGAATCGAATTCCCATCCATCGGACTCCACAGGTTTGGATGCACGCCACATATCTTGTCACCTTGTTGAGTGCTCATGCAAAATTTGGTGCTCCAAATGGTTCTCTGTTCCGGACAGATGTGGGTGACATCATCCACCTCTTCTGACAACTATCCGAGGCCTCAGCCTGAAATGTGACTAATTGTTTGACGCAGAGATCAATGCACCACTTTTGTATCCTCAGCATCTGTTTCTTGTTTCCCATAATTTTCGAAAATCTAGTGTCCTTATTATACATAATCACTGATCTCTCGAGTTCTCCTCTTACCATAAAAGGCTTCGTGGCCTGATTTGAATCGAATGTATCAAAAGCCTTCTGCCAACTTATCTGATTAAAAGTGTAAGAAGTGAGGGCCCTTAAATGAATGTCCCCCACATATGGAACTTGATTAAATTCTCTCTCAACCCGCAAAAGATACCCATGCATATAAAGTTCGCACATCAAGTGCTGAGTTGGCACATCATGGACTCTCAATATCCAGATGAACTGTACACCGTCCTCAATATCGTGACTAATTTCCTTCTGGATGCTTTCCAAACAAAAGAAAAGAAAGTGCTCATGTAAAAATAAAGAGTAACAGGAAACAGGAGGGGGACATGCCATTGCTACCTGTGCTAAATGGAGCATCTACTCTTTATCGGATTTTAACTCTGCCATGTGTCCTTCCAGCTATTCCATCTTGAATTGCTACATTGCATGCCTCAGTCGTATTATATCAATGCACTCTATATATTCAAAGATAGCCGCAGATGCTCGCTCTTGGGCTTTCTTAGCTTCATTCTGATATCACGCCGTAGTGGATTTCCAAGTCTGCACTTCAACCAACAAGGAAATTTCATGACCCTCAAATAAATATTCTATCGGTTCTGTCTGAGTGGCAATAGAAGTTGTTGCCACTTCCTCTACCTACGTCCCTACTTAAGTCCTCATGGGTTTGGGCTTCTTAGCCCGCCGGTTGTATTTCTTCACTTGATTCTTCAACCGGTGCATTTGTTTCCTTAGCTTCTTAACCTTTGTTTTGAGCCGGATCATTTCTTCGAGTTGAAGCTGATATTTCTGCTTCATAGGCAGCCTTCGTTGTTCACACAACTCCATCCATTCTTGTTTAACCACCACCTCATCTAGTACTGCAGCAGGTTCGACAAGTGGTGATTTACCTGAGGAAGTATCCACAGGTTTACTTGACGGGGCTTCTTTGCTTGGTTCCTCTTCCTGGGGAGCAGTCATTTCCTTACTGTCTCCTTCCTCGCCCTATTGTGAAGCTATCTCGATAGGTGTGGGGCTTACTCGATGAACATCCATCGATGGTTTAGCCACATTTTCCCTTCCAGGTTCTCTTGTGTCAAAAACATCTGTCTCTCCCTCTGTTCTAGGTCCTTGAGAAAGGTCTCTGTGAGGGTCTGTGGCCAACAAGCCTGTGGCAGCTAGTCCTTTCTTCGAACTATCATATTTCAAAATCAGTGGAACAGCAACCTCCTTTTCTGTATGTCGAGCAGAGTGAAATGCCCTTTCCCCTTTCGAAATGGAGAAGTACGAGGAAAATTGAAATAATTCTCCTACCTGATTTGTCTTGTCCCTTGTTGTGGACTTGGGCTCTTTTCCTCTGTCTATGGCTACTTTGCTCCAGGTTAAAACCCCTGTTTGTGCATTTCCTTGTTCTAAGGTTGACGTTGGTTCTTGTGGAACAGTGTCAATCCCGACATTGACTTCCTCTGTGGTCTCCACAGTCGGACAGGTTGATGGTGGTTCTTATGGGTCACCACCTTCCATGTCCAACATTTCTTGAATAGGAAATGCTGGCATTGTTTCTTCCATCACAGCATTGATCCAGATGGATTCTTGCATAATCACATCGGTTCCATGCATTAAACCCCTATCCTCTTCTTCTGTCGGCCCCATAGTTCTTTTAGCTTCGGGCCCTTCTTGTTCTAGTTCTTTCTCCATTGATTCTACGGTCGAGGGTGGTTCTTGTGGGACACCTCTAGCCACAATATTAATGAACTCCTCCACCTCAACCTGATGTGGTCCCTCTTTTCTTATTATAGTGTTTTTGCTTCGCTCTGCTGGCTCCATAGTCGAGGCTGATTCTTGAAGTACAGCCTGGGTCATGGTGCTAGTAACCCTTTCTATATTGGCCCCTTGTTGCAGCACTTCTTCTTCCATTGGTTCCGAGGTCGAGGCTGATTCTTGTGGAACAGCCTCGACTGTCTCTTCTGGTTCACCTTCCTTATTCTATTCTTGCTCTTCAAGTTCCATCTCCATTTCCTCCGGTTCCTCTTGTCTATATATTCATCCTCTGCTTTGGTTCCTTCATCCATTGCTTCTGACTCTTCCTCTCTAATAGCTCAAGCAGCCATTATTTCTTCCCCTGTAGAATCTCGAAATGTTTCCCACAGGATTTGAAATCGCCTAATTGTATGCATGACTAGTAGCTGGACCAGGCCATGTTTGGTAATGATTGCTACTACCTTTCGTGAATGTCAAGCAAAGTATGCCATCAGCTGGAGACTTCCTAACAAGAAGAAAGGCATATTCAATGAGAATGCTTCCACCTGTGGGAACCAAAGATGAGCCAATATTCTAAAATGGTACTTAAACATGGTGGTATACCTCCCTTCGCAGGTTATGTATCTCATTACAAAACCTGCTACCTCACCCCATGGGTATGGTAATGAGTTTCGGTTGTACCCCCAGCCCTTCTAAACAAAGTTTGCTCCGACCTGTAAGAATGCTTCGGGGAACTCCAGAAGGGAGTTCTCCATGAAAACCATTTATGCCCCTGCTGGGGTAACCCATTGACCTCTACAATGGTTTCTTCAATGATAAGGATTTGTATCCCCCAGACCCAAGAGCTTTCTTCTTCTAGATTGAGTGTGAATTCAATTGCAATTGCTTCGTTAAATACTCGCAACCTGTCAAAATAAATGTTCCACCCTACATTTACGAAGACCTGATATACCTCCATATTATTTCTAACCATTGTTGTGCCCTCTGGTTCATGGCGCACACCCAGTTCGCCCATCGCTATAAGAACTGGATTAGCACGATGGGTAAAGTCAGCTAGTAGGGAGAGAGTAACAACAACCCAACTGACGATGACAATATTATTAGCATGGTAGCTACGGGGTGAAAGGATAATAATGACTGGTACAACTCGAAAAACACAACAATTAATGGCAGGGTGTGGTAGTACGGGTGAATGATTATGGCAATTGAATACAATGTACTGGGGAAATGACCGGTAAATTTCTTGGTGTACGTTTTCAAATTCCAATGCGTGGGAATCATGATTTCAAAATCGCACGATTTTTGGGTTTCCATTTTCATTGGATTTGGTAATGATGTGATATGATTACAGTTTTAGGTACGCCATCATTTCTTTATGATGGGACCCCCCCCCCCCCAAATTAAATGTGGCCTTCCATGGCACATATCAGTCCCTTTTTGGAATATTTTAGTTAAATCCATAAGATTCAATGAAGGCGTACCTGGCGACCTACCTAATGGTGGAGTAGCAACAAAGATAACCGGTCGAGTAACGGCAATAATCGAGTTACAGCCTCGACAAAGTAACAACATCGGTGGAGTAATAGCGTGGCAGAGTAATAACACCGACGAAATAACAACAACAATGGAGTAACAGCACTAGTGGAGTAACAGCGCTAGTGGAGTAATAATAACAGTGGAGTAAAAGCACCAACGGAGTAACAGCAATCAGTGGAGTAACAGCAATGGCGGAGTAACAGCAATCAGTGGAGTAACAGCAACAATGGAATAACAGCACCGACGGAGTAACAGCAACCAGTGGAGTAACAGCAATAGTGGAGTAATAGCACCGGTGGAGTAATAGCAACCAATGAAGTAATAGCAACAGTAGAGTAACAACACCGGCGGAGTAATAGCACCGGTGGAGTAACAGCAACTAGTAGAGTAACAGCAACAGTGGAGTAACAGCACCTGTGGAGTAACAACAACCAGTGGAGTAACAGCAACAGAGGAGTAACAGCACCCGCTGAGTAACAACAACCAATGGAGTAACAACAACAGTGGAGTAGTAGCACCAGCAAAGTAACAGCAACCAGTGGAGTAACAGTACCGGCAGAGTAACAACAACCAGTGGAGTAACAACAACAACTGTTACTTGCAAAAATTCTTTGTTTCTCCTTCTCATAATTCAGTTCTTATTCCTACAAAAAGACAAAGTAAAAGTAACAACATTTTTTTTCTTCAACAGGCAGAGGAAGCATTCTCTGCACTAACAACCATCAAACTAGATGTATCAGAAATATGTTTTATGAAGGCATCTGTAGACGTTGGACGGTGGTATAACTTCATACGGTGTCCATTTACCAGAAGGGAAATACGATTTTCATCTACTGTCACCAATCTGAATATGCCATTGGCGAATACCGCATCCACTTCATAGGGTCCCATCCATCGAGTGCAAATATTTCCTTTGAAATCTTTGAACGGGAGTCATATAACAATGCCTAGTCCCCTGTATGAAACACCTTATTCTTGATAAATTTATCGTGTCATTTCATTCTCTGTTGTTGAACAGCAGTAGTTCTCTGGACAGCTTCTGAACAAATCTCGTCTAGCTCATTGAGTTTTTCTAGCTGGTGTTTCTGGGCCTCTGATAAGTCCAATCCTACTTCGAAAGTTGTTTTGAGCATATTGATCTCAAATTCAACCAGAAACAAGGGAGATTTCCTGTAGACTAGCTCAAATAGGGAAAATTCGGTTGTATTTCGCCATGTCGTCTTATATGCCCAAAGAGCTTCTAGAAGTTTCTATGACCAATCTCGGTGATGACTTGCTACAGTCTTTGTCAAGATATTCTCCAACACCTTATTTGTACTTTCTACCTATCCATTCACTTGGGGATGGTAAGGAGTTGTCACTTTGTGTTTGACCCCATATTTTTGCATAAGCTTCTCTATCATGTGGGATGTGAACTGTGCTGCTCCATCTGAAACAATTTCTCTTAGGGTACCATATCGGGCAAAAATCTCTTCAAAAAGGAAGTCTGCCACCACCTATTATGTTGCCTTCGCAACCGCTCTGGCTTCCACCCACTTAGTCACATAATCAGTACAGACCAAGATGTGAACCTTCTGATGGGAGGGTGGATTGCTGGGTCCAACAAAATCGATGGCCCATTTCTCAAACGATTCCAGGACTATATGGGACTATAGTGGCATTTCATCTGATTTCCCAAGTTGTCCCATACGTTGACAGCTGCCACATCTTCGGGCATAATCTCTAGCATCTCGAAAGATAAAAGGCCAGTAGTATCCCATTTCAGCACCTTGTGGCCTGTTCTTTTATCTGTAAAATGTCCTCCACACGGCCCACTATGGGCGACCTTTAATATCTCATAGATATCATCCTCTGATACACAACATTGAATCTGTTGATCCACCCCCGTATGAAAGAGGTATCCTGCCATCCATGAATATCGGGTACTATGATGAATAATTTTTCGTTGGTCCTTATATGAAAATTGAGGAGGTACCTTTCCTATAGTAAGATAGTTAGCAATATCTACATACCACAGAGTGTTAGTGGAAATTGCAAAAAGATGTTCATCTGGAAAGCTATCTTCGATAGGTGTACCTTCGGTATTGTTTTCTAATCTAGACAAAAAATCCGCAACCATGTCGTCCTTTCCTGATTCATCTACTATACTAATATAAAATTCTTGAAGTAATAAAATCCATTTTGTAAAACAACCAGGAGTAATGGATTTATTCATCAACTATCTGATGGCTGCATGATCTGTGTGTACAAAGGTGGGGTAACCAGTGATATAGTGCCAGAACTTGTTGATGACATAGATGACAGCAAGGAATTCTTTTTCAGTCACTGTGTAGTTTAACTCGGCAGAGGCCAAGTTCTTGCTAACATAGTAAACTACATATGGTACCTTATCCACCTGTTGTCCTAAGACTGCCTTAATTGTTGTTTGGGAAGCATCAACATGAATATGGAATGGTAATGCCTAGTCTGGTCCTCTTAGGATCAAAGCACTACAGATCAATTTCTTGATCTTCACAAATGTTGCATCACAGTCATCTATCCACACAAAATCTGTATCTTTTGTTAATAATTAAAAAAGCGGACATGCTGTTTCAGCAAAATTTTCTCTAAAGCACCTGTAATAGCCAGCACAACTAATAAAGCTACGTACCTCAGTGGTTGTTCTGGGTATTGGAAAGTGTTGTATTACCTTTATCTTGGCTGGATCCATCTGGATTCCTACAGCTGAAAGAAAGTGTCCCAAGACTATTCCCTTGTTCATCATCATATGGCATTTTTTCGTACTTAAGGAGACATGCGCCTGCTTGCATCTTTCAAGAACTTTTTCTAATTTTCAAAATGCTTCTTTGAATGAATCTCAATATGTCGTGAAATCATCCATGTAGATTTCAACACTATCATCCATCAGATCAGAGAAAATCCCCAAAATTGCCCTTTGAAACATTGCAGGTGCATTACAAAGACCAAACGGAAGGACTCTATATGCAAAGGTTCCCCGGGGCATGTAAATGTGGTCTTAGCCTGAGCTTCAGGAGCTATTTGGATTTGGTTGTACCCACTAAATCCATCTAGGAAGGGAAAAAAATTCTTCCCCGCTAATGTATCTAAGGCTTGGTCAATGAATGGTAACAGAAAATGGTCTTTCTGAGTTACCTTATTTAGTTCTCTGTAGTCCACGCATATTTTCCACTTACCGTTTTTCTTAGGGACCATTACCAATGGGGAAACCCTTTGGTTGTCTGAAATGAGGTAGATAAATCCCACATCCAGCAGCTTTTAGAGTTCGTCCTTAACAATATTTTTCAGGGCAGGGTTCATTATTCTCTGGGGTTGCCTTACAGGACAACAGTCCTCCTTAATGTATATGTGATGAGTGCACAAATTAACATGAATTCCCTTCATATCTGAGTAGTCCCAGGTGAAAGCTTCTTTGTGTTTCCAAAGGACATGCAGGAGTTGTTTTTTCTGGGTATCTGACAGCTCTGGATTGATATTCAAGGTCTTTCCTGGTTCTATTTCTATGGAAACACTGTCATGGGGCGTGGTTGTAGGTAGCTCCTTGAATTCATTTGCTACTCCAATACTTTCCTTAGTCTCACAACTCAAGACAGACTCTAGGATTTTCTGATTCAAATCTAAAACAGAACAAGGATCATTGATAAAGGTAGTAATTGTGTCATCTTCCGTTTCATCTTTCAACTGGAGGGCCTGCCCAATAGTGAGAACTAGTCTTAACTCCTCATTTTCTGATTCAGACTCTTTCTTATGTACAGGTTTCTTATGGCCTGCTGGCTTTGTTGATGGGTTAGGTTCTGTTGGTGGATATAACACCAAATTCTTAGTTTTTTTCTCATTTGAGATGATCATATGCCCAGACCGACACCCAATATAAGCGACTGCGGTTGCCAACCATGGTCTTCCCAGAATCAAGGGATGGCCTTCAGCTGGAGATTGCATTTGGAGTACTAGGAAGTCCACAAGGTAGTGCCATGAATCCATTGAAATCGTGATATCTTCTAATTTCCCTACTGGTTTAACTGTAGATCGATCTTCTAGTTCTAACACCGTAGGTGTATGTTTCAAGTTACGAAGTCCTAATGCATGCATGGTTTCAACAATGATGACATTTATAGCAACACCCAAATCTACCAGCACATTTGGAATTTCTACCCCATTAATGTGTACAGTCAAAATTGGGTTCCTAGGATCCCCATACTTTACAGGCACAAATCTTCCCATCATGAAATCTGATAGTTTCCCCATTACATGAATGGTGAGTGGATCTCTCGATTTCTTTTTAGGCTTCTTAGCACAATATTCCCTAAGAGTTTTCACATATATATGTACATATTTCATGGCTTGCAGTAGGGGAATCTTAACAAATAAATTATGTAGCTCCCCTAATGAGTCAAACTCAGTTTAAGGGATTGGTTTACTCACAGCCAACTGGTGAGCCCCAGTATTGTAGCAATAATGCTACAACTCCTGGGGCTTCCTGTCTCTTATTTTTATCAACCCGGTAGTTCGTACAAACTTGGAAGCGACGGTGCTGTATGCACAAGTACTAGACCTTGTCGCAGCTGTCACTTGGTCAGCTGGCACAAGTCTGTTAGGGCTCAAGCCAACTTCTATAGGCTCACAGAAGAAGCTTTATCAATGATGGACGAAAGCTAGCTCAAAGGAGACTAAGCTAATGGACAAAAATGAACTCGAAGTAATTCAATGCATGTAACCCTAGGAAACCCTAATTTAACTAGTCTAACCTCTATAACGCGATGAGGATGAGCAATACGCCTACCAATGCTGCTACTACTTCTATCAAGTGGGAATGCATGAATCTACACTACTGACATTACCAAGGACATGTTTTTATGCTTTTTCATTAAGTGGTGAGGTGATTGTGTGTTGCTTACTTATTAGGGTTTGATTGTGCAGATTGGATGGAGAAGGAAGGAAAGCGTGGGGCAGGTGGGGAGGCTAAGTGAGGTCCCTATGGACCCTTGGCATCCATCCACGGAGGTTCCCCACATGCAGGAGCTCAGCAACCACGTGAAAGACCTCCTATAGGATGTCTGCAGGGGATTCTACAGGAAACTCAAGGTTTTCTACAGGATGTCTCTGGATTGCTACAGGATGTCTCTGAATTGCTACAGGATGTCTCTGAATTGCTACAGGATGGTTTACCGTGGAGGACTGAGGTGAGGAAAAGGTGATGGATGTGAGAGGTCAAGGGATGAGGCCAAGTGAGGATTAGGAGATGCTTAGGAAAGGACAGAGCGCTGTGTAAGGCAGAGAAACGTGGTTGTATGCAAGGTCAGAACAGAAGAGATGGCAATGAACGAAATGGAAGAGAGTGTAAATGAACCAAATGACCGAAACTGTTGATCAAACCAAGAAAACATAAACCTACACTAAATATACCGTGATCTTATTTAACAGTGATCCAAAACGCAAGTAGAAGTACGTATGGGACTGTGGTGAAGAGTTGTGTGGTTGGTATAAATGACAAGGAAGCATCTAAATCCAAATCATAATTGCATCAACCAGTTTTGTGCGTATTTTTGGTGGTCTGCTACGTACTGCACCCCAATCTTCAAACGAGATGGCAGTGAGCCTTAGCAAACGATTTTAATGGAGCTCCAATGAATAACATGCATCAACTGCTACTCTAAACAAATGAAAGGAATTGCATCACAACCAAAACCTATCTAACTCACAAAGGAATCAAATTGCAAGACTACCATTCATGTTGCATGCGCAAATAAACTCAAAGTGCTGGAAAAAGAACGAGAAGCAATACTACACAGAGGGGATCTATGGCTCTCAGGTTGGGCCCTAACCTGAGAGCTATAGTCTCCAAATGAAACTCAGGGATTGATCAAAAACTGTCTTCTTTATTCATGATTCAATGTCATGCCAAATTGGCTTACAGCAAAAAGGAAACAACCTGGACTGATTACAAAAATGATAAGATAGCCCAAAAGATTCAACAACCTATCTAAGGCTACGGCCTCCATATTTATACAAAATAAGATGATGATCCGCCAAGTAGCCTTGATTCTCGGAGCTCGGCTGTCCACTGAAGTTAAACTGCGGATTTGTGAGGCAGTCAACAGTTGATGACTGTTGTTCCTGTAGGACAGTTGGCTACTTCTGAGGCTCGGAGGGGAGATTGATTGGAGCTCGGAGTTCTCGGTGGGAGTCACGAGGAATGTCCCAGTATTGCGGACATCCTTCCACCAGATCAGCAGTGCCACCTTATGTCTCCTTGCTCCTGCTACGTTGCCTTTGTTCCCCTTTTTCATGCCAAAACTTGGAATCACAATGCATTAGTCATGTGGATAAAGTGTCTATCCTTCCTCCTACAAACAACACGAAATAACTAAGAAATGCATGCACAAGCAAATAAAGATGAATGGTTTGAGCGAGTAAAGCAGGCCAAAATGAGCCCGAATTGTACCAAAATTGGGGCTCATCATCACCCCCCAGCTGAAACATTTGCTCATCCTTGAGCAACTCAGTCCAAGTCCTCGTCTTTCATTGCCCTTACTGCTTCGCTGGCATCCCAACGTTCAGTGGTAGTGTCTTCCCTGCGGGTATGAAATCCTGCTGTCCTGTCCACCTCTGCCCATTGCTGTCCCTCAATTGCCTTTGAAGTTCCCTCAGTCAGGCCTAGCAGTAGGGGAGGGCTGTGTTTAAGGCCAATCCAATTGGCCTGGAGGCTCTGCACAGATTTCTTGTAGAGGGTAACCCTGGCCAAAGCTTCCCTCATCCGGATGGGTGTGTGATATTCTCGAGTCTGTAGGCTGTGGCCGAGGGTATTCCATCTGCGCTGACAAGCATGAGCAGCATTGTCCCCCAACAATCTTTCCATATCCTCATAGTGGGCGATAGCTTGGGCTTGTTTGTCCATCCACCTGAGGGAAGCTGTGGGGTCTGTGGCTAATTGCCTATGTGTCGAGATGAGGGTCACCGGATCTTCAATTTCTGGTCTAATGAGCAGTGGCTCCTTTGCTTCTTTGTTCATGATTAATTTGGTCTCGTTCGCTCTTTGGTCCTCATGGTTTAACCACGAGGCCAATGCCATTAATTGTAGGTCACCCAAGGCAATGTTGGGATCCCACGAGACCTCATTAGGCAGGGCCAAATTGTGAAGGTAGAACTCTGCCAATTTGGCTCTGTCCTCTGCTGAGCTCGTACTGCACAACTCGAAGAACTGGTGTGGACTTTGAATTATCATACCTCGTTGTGCCAGGGTGTTCATTTGGAACTGCAGCCACTGATCCTTTAAAAACAACCCGTAGGATCTTGCAGGTGCCCTGCACTGAATTGCCTTTATGGCCCAGCTGGCCATGCAAGCCAGCTGTGTGTCTTTCTGCTGTAGCTGCTCCCTGAGTGCTTGCTCTGCAATTGCTGCTTGCTGTTTTCCTTCCTGTAGCTGCACTATGGCTTCCTCAAGGCTGGAGGGCACCTCCTTCGTGCCTGGCTGATCTTGCACGACATCCTTGGAAGATGTTGATGCTCCTGCCTTTAGCTCCTTCAGCTGCAAGCTTAGTCTTTGGTTTTCTTCCTGTAGGAACGTCTGCTGGCAATTGGCCACATGTTTGGCCATTGCAAACTCGCTCCTCACTTCTCTGAGCTGTGCTTGTAGAGGCCCTATGTCCGCCACGCCTTTAGACTTGGTGATTTGCATCCAGGTATGAGACCGGACCTTCTCTTCTTCTAACGCAATAAACAAAGGAATAGTGAATTTTTGCGGGATGATTTTTCCCGCCTCCAAGAAATTATAATAAGAATTTAAATTGGGTGAAGGGGTAGGTTCAGGGATATGCTCTTTCCCTTGCTCTTCTTCTTCCTCCCCTTGAGGTTCGAGCTCATCCTTTTGAGGTGATGAGGGTCCCTCCTTTTCTTTCTGCTCTGTTTCCTGTAGACGGTTTAGTGTTTCCTGTAGTACCTCCTGGGCTTGCTGCAACCGTGTCTTCTCATCCATCAGGTCCATTCGATCCTTCCATGTACTCTTCTTCGGGCTCCCCTTTTCATAGGTAACTGTGATTTTGGAGGGGGACCTCTCACTAGAAGAAGTAGGTGATCGTTCCGTAGAAGAAACGGGTGACTGCACTTTTGGAGAAACAGGTGACTGATCTGTGGGAGATGACTGAGTTGTTGGAGAACCGGGGGTGTCCTTGATGATGATTGGGCTTTTGGAGGGTGGCTGCGGTTTCCCGGTCTTAATTCTTGTGCTTCTTCGACATTTAAAATAGAGAGGAGGATCTCTCTTTCTCTTCCCCTTTTGCACAGGTGGCGTACTGAGGCCAGCTAATACAGCCGCTGCCTCTCTAGCCAGGATGTCTACCTTCCTCTCCTTTGACTGTGTTTTGGCCTGGCTTCCTGTAGGAACTGTCCTCGGGCTTCCTGTAGAAATCGTCTTTGGACTTCCTGTAGGAGTCTGTTTGACTTTCCCTGTAGGGACAGGGGTCTTATTCTTCGTTTGCTTTGCTGCCGTGGTCTTTTCTTTTGGTTTGCTGACGGGTGCTGGAGGTGTAGCTGGGCTGACATGGCCTGCTCCAGCTTTGTCGTTTCTGTTCTTCGTCCTCAACTTCCTTGCTGACTGGATGGGAGAGTCAACCTTTTCCTTGGCACCCTTTTCTTTCGTTTTCTCCTTCTGCACAGTGGCCGGGGCCCTGGAGCGAGTGTCCTCCTTTACAGCGGTCGAGGTACTGGAGCGAGCATCCTTCTTTCCCTTTTTTACAGTTTCATGCTCTTCTCCACTGGACGCTCTGGTTTCTTTCAACAATGACTTCACGTCCCCTTCTCGAGTAAGATTTCGAAAAGATTCCCACGAGAGGGGGACCTTGTAGGAATGCAATGCATCCTCTACCAATAACTTAATTAACCCATGGTGGGCCACCTGTTCTGGAACGCCATCCTTCAGCTTGGTGGCGCATTCTGTCAACGATTGTAGCAAGAAATAGGGGAGGCCCAATTTCTGTTCTACAGGAAGATTGATCCTATAGCGTAATTCAGCGAGCAGTTTGAAATGGTACGCATATACGATGCTGTGGCGACCTTCACAGGTAATGTACCTCATGATTTGCAGGCTGACTTCATTCCAAGGTGGTGTCAAGCTGACCCTGCGCACTCCATTCTTGTCTTCAGAGAATTCCTCGTTTGGTGGGAAGAATTCCTTCTTCGCCTGCTGATTCTGCTTCCGCTCATCCTTGTTCCACGGAAGACCCATGGGGAGTTCCGTAATTCTGCTGATAGACGTGGGTGTTACTTTGAGGCTCAATCCCCTGAATTTGACCAAAGCCAGGACGTCAGATTTTGGCTTCAAGCCCCGTAGGAACTCTTCTGCCACATTGTCATCGTATCCTTGCAACTTCTCACAGAAAGGCATCCACTGTGCCTGTGTAAAGATGTCAACCACGGCCTGGTTTTCTCTCATTATGGCTATGTCAGTGGGCTCTCGTCTAATGAACCCCCCAGGCATGATGAACCAGTGGTCTGGGCTACAGGGGATGAATGTGGGCAGAATGCAGTTTAAACGAACAGAGCACGCAAATACTACTGCTGAATTATAGCGCTACCCTGTAGGAGCGATAGTATGGCGTGACAGTTCAATTATTTTTATGACCCGACTGTAAAACATGACCTTGCCACCTTTGAAAACCAATTACGAGGAAGTTTTCAGGGTTACCTCCTTTCTGCCACCTTTTTCATGTCGTCTTCACTTTCCTGTAGAAGCCGCGTTCCTGTAGAGGCTGCTCCTGTAGACTGTACGCAAGCTTCAGCGAAAAAGATTGTTGGTCGGGAGAGGCGTATGATCAGAGTTCAGTTGGCCGATAGCTTGGCGTATGAACATGCAGAGGCAGACAGAGAGCTCTTTGAGTTGTGAGGTGAAGGTGGCAGGGATATTTAATTGAGCGAGCCGATTAGATTTTGGATCGGCGCAGTTCGTGGCGCGGGGGTGAGCTGTCCCCGCCGGACCGTTGGATGATGTCACTCAATCATTCCTCTGCAGCCCCCCTTACCGCTGCATTCATTCCCGTAGATATGCCGCCGCCATATTCGGTTAAGCTCGGCTGCACGGTTGATGGGCTCGACTCCCACGTGTGCTTTTGTTGTTGTGGCTGCCACCTCATCCAGTACCCATCCTTTCACTAACCGATGTGGCTAGTCACTGGCCTTACGACCGCTCAGTCATTCACCTTTACGCCATGCAAAACAAATTGAAGCTAATCATGCAATTTGATTGAAGGAAGGGTTCGAGCACTTACCTGCGTGCGTTCTGCAACGGATTACCAGTTCTTGAACGTTGGATCGCCCTGCGCCACACATTCCCGTCGGCTTTAGGATCTATGACGTGTGCTTCCGAGTGCTGGCGGCTGAATGACTGTCTTGTAATCATGCGTCGGTATCTTTTCTAAGATAGCGGTGCCGTGGACAATTTTTACTCGAGCAGGTTGGGCTGCTGCAGGATCCCCACGAGGGGCCTTGTCACAGTTCTCCCTTCTCATGTATATGCTGTAGGCTGGCGGCCCTGGTGTCTGCGTCCACGATCTCGTCACCTTCGATACATAACGTTGGCGTGGTATGGTTCTCGGTGCCCGATTTCCTTTGACAGTCATTTCCTTATGAGAACTGACAATTTGTTGTTCTTCTGCAGGTATCTTGGCTTGCATGGCGACAAGGAGGGTGTGAGCTGATAATGGAGGTGTTCAGAGAAGCTATAAGTTGCATGCATGCGATTGAACCACGCCCCCATCGTTTAGATCCTCCTTGAAAATTTACCGTGGCCGTAGCAACTTTCCACAGGAAGTTCCCTGTAGTAATTCAGGACGTTCAGGATTTTCCTGTAGTATTTCGGGACTTTCCTGTAGTGATTCAGGACTTTCAGGATTTTCCTGTAGTGATTCAGGACTTTCCTGTAGTGAATCTAAATCACAAAAACTCTGCTCATACCTTGAAAATGTTGTTGTCCGTGGAGGAGGCATTTGATGGCATCATTTGTCAACATGAGGGAAGCCCCCGAATTGGAGTGGAGAGGCTTCTTCTCCTCCATAGAACATCTGCATGCAAATTCTCATGTTGCTTATTGTTTTTTTTTTTTTTTTTTTTTTTTTTTTTTTTTTTTTCAGGGGCGCCTCAGGGAGGTTTTCACCCTTGCCCCCTTCCCTGAGTGCCTTAGAGAGGTTTTCACTCAGGGATCTTTTATTTCTTTTTTTTTTCTTTTTCTCTTTAAA